>OY757551.1:15851184-15872301 GCA_963584105.1 Alviniconcha strummeri
GGTGAACACGAGCCAGGCGAGTCACGTTTAAACATGCACGGTTGTTATTATACATTCATGCAGGTGTGAATGACAGCATGCACTGAAGAAAAAGAGGAAGTTAATTGGCTGGTGGAGTTGACTTTTCCAAATATAACGCCCCACTCAGCCACGAGCCAAGATGAAACGAAGAAGAAGAAAACGACTAAACATGAAACACAACAACAACAACAACAACACAACACACACACACACACACACACACACCAAAGAAACCCGAAGCAGAAGAAAAATAGTAATTCTTAAGAACTGTTTTTATTTTACCCCCACCTCCCGCCCCTTCTCATTAAGAAGAAGAAGAAGAGAGAGAATTTAAAAAAAATAAAAAATGGTAAGAGTAATTATTTAAAACCAAGGCATTTTTCGTCTGTTCGTGTTTTACAGTTTCGAACGGTGGGAAACAGACAATGCACGTTTTTGAATATTAGCCCACGCAGAACTCGTATTATTTTTTTCAGCTGGGACATTCTATACTGAGTCAGTGGCACGACGTCAAGCTTTTGCGCAGACATGATGCGTACAACCGCCGAGACCGCAAAATGAGAGCAGACTGACGTAAACATGACGAAATGAAAATGACAGATAAAACTGGCTTTAGGAAATTACCGTTGGGCTGTATTTAGTTTGCTCTGGACACAGGCCACAGCTTCGCCCTGTCATCGATTTTCCGCCAATAAGCAGACATGGTGTTTAACGTTCACATAAGCCACAAGGCTTATTAGGGACGGGAAGAAGGGGGGGGAAGGGGGTATGGAGGTGGGGGGAGAGGGACTTCCATCACTGCAGACGGTAGGCTATTTATAAACTAGCCACTGAGTCATATGCCGGGCCCGCAGATCAGTTCACTCCGGCCCAGGATCCCCCCCCCCCCCCACCCCCCGTTTCCCCTGTTCAATGACTACACAAAGTTCCCTTTGCATGGAAACCATGATGCACATTGGTGTCATACACTACCCCCCACCCCCCAGTGTGTGTGTGTGTGTGTGTGTGTGTGTGTGTGTGTGTGTGTGTGTGTGTGTGTGCCTGCGGTCAGAGAAGACTGACTGTGCGACATCGAGGTCGAAGACTCAGTGAATCAGAAGTCGGGCCGACTGAGTAAAACTGTCCTAGCTGCGCTGAATCGCCAAATTTGCTGCACACGACGTATTAGTCTGATAAACGAGAAACGCAAACGGGTTTCGGCTTCCCAGCAGGCATTTCATTTCCGTCCCCCTCTCCCCATCTCCAAGCACAATAAAAAAAAAAAAAAAAAAAAATGTACTGCCGGTTTATCAGTTTTCGTAAAGCAACTGAAAAGAACAGCAACCAAAACTGAAACAACAACAAAACGAGAGAGAGAGAGAGAGTGAGAGAGAGAGAGTGAGAGAGAGAGAGAGAGAGAGAGAGAGAGAGAGAGAGAGAGAGAGAGAGAGAGAGAGAGAATGAATGAATAAACTTTATTTTAACGAGGGTAGTGGAGAAGACTCGAGGTCTTTTTACATCCAGCCCTCGCCCATGAGGGAAACTACTGTTAACTAAGGATACAGTGAGCTACAGTGTGTTGAGTACATGTACATTCATACAGTTCATGTTAAAATGGACACCAGCAGAGAGAGAGAGAGAGAGAGAGAGAGAGAGAGAAGAGAGAGAGAGAGAGAGAGAGAGAGAGAGAGAGAGAGAGAGAGAGAGAGAGAATTACTAACAATAAAACATTCGTGACGAGGCGTCGCATTTTTAAACTTCATATACAAATAACAGTGATACCCGACTGAGTTCCGACACTGCTAAAAACAGAAAGAGGTACAAAAAAACGAAGAACCTAACAACTTGACGTCAGCGTGTACATTTATCAGCTATAAATGCTATAAATGCTCATAACTGTAGAGTTTTTTTTTCTTCTTCTCTCCTTGTATTAACTATTACCAAACACTTTCAGAAGTCTTTCAGTAGGTGCGTCACTTTTTTTCCTCATTCAAAAATCTACACAAACAAATCGCAAAAGTGCGCAGAGACTATTAGCCTAATACTTCCTCATGACCACGTAGTTGTCCGATTTATAAATAGTGTTTACGGCTTTTTGACACTGCTATATACATATAAACTGCACAGTGTTGCATAAAACAGATGTTCCAGTTCAACAACAAAAACTGTACATGCCACACGCAACTTACCTTGGCACACTTCTCTTCAGTCTGCTGATAAAACCATGCGAACAAACCCCTATCCCTAGCTGAGTGTCTATTTTTAGACCTGGGTATTTCCAGGGCTTCGCGGAAAAAGCAACGTGCTATTTAAAGAAACTCACACGATTGGCTCAAACAGTGTGGGGAAAAGGGTTCTGCCAACATCCTGAATGTCTGATTGGCTCACTTGTTACTGCGGTCTCAGCCATTGCTCATCAATAATGCCAATATTCATGGTATCAGTCCACACCCTTTGAATCTGATTAATACGTCAATCGGATGGTCAAATTCTGAGACAAAATTTCACGTTCGCAACTAAGTCGCAACTAAGTTCGCAACCCAGTAAATTTAATGGCTTTGCTACTAAATTTGCCGGGGAAGAAAGTTCCTGCTGAAAACAACAACAAAACTGAAACGTCAGTCTGACCCGGAAGGGTTACGTCCCAAATCTAGACAGAATGGCGTCAGTGTCCCAGGAATTATTGTTTACGAATTATTTTTCAAAATAGCCTCTTCCGCGGCACTTCACACACTACTTCCTCGTATAAATAAATGTTGCTTCGGAAACAAGATTCAAGAATACTGTATTACGCTGAACTGATATTGACGGTTCGGCTGAGACCAGCCGCAGACGATCTGTCAGTCACACGTACAGTAATCGGAACTGTCCTTTTATGATGCTCCAACTAAATGCACCGTACTACGAAATTAAGTTTCTATGTGACTGTGATTAGCTGTGACTTACATTTGTCGAATTTAACTTTATTTATTTCAGTGTAACATATAAAATTGTAATGTTTTGCTTGTTCATCACTCGTCAGTGTTCATGCGCTGCCGGTCCGGTATGAATTGATGGGACGTCACCAAGACAAATTCCCGACGGTGTGTACATTTAAATGTCACTGGCTAATAAATATCTCAGTTTGCATCTTTGTATCGGGACCCATCCACAGCCCCGGCCCTTTCCCGCTGTTATCGGGAGGTCAGTATCACAAGCGGCGGCCGGCAAGACGGCTTGTGAGCCGGTTTAAAGCAGAGGGGCCTCGGCTCCATTCCGCTTCGACCGCTCTCCCTTTTCTTCAAAAAGGTTGTGGTTTGTGGACACAGCCTTGTTGTGACTTTGTCCCTCACAATTAATTCAATATTAAAATTGCTCTCATCGCTGCCCATCTTAATGCAGGAGTCATTCTCTGTGGTGGTGACAGTGGAGCGATAGGTATATACTCTCCCTCTCCCCCCACCTCCATACCCCCTCCTCCTTCTCCCCGTCCCTAATAAGTCTTATGGTTTCTGTGGAAGTTAAGCACTATGTTTACCAAAGGGCTTCCACTAGGAAAGCGACCGATTTACTGCGGTCACTTCAGTCCAGATAACATGTCACGTTTCTTTCCGGCTGCCTGACCGGTGAGAAGATTTCTACTACAATAGGGGCATGGACAGATAGTTTTCGTTTTTTTTTTTTTTTTTTTTGGACGCCGATATGAAAGTGTTTGAACCAAGCGAAAAAGCAGACTCGACTGTGGAAATGACAGTCCGATGCTACAGATGATGCGAAAGGACGAAGTGAAAGATAACTTTCAGGTTTGATTTGGATATTACTCAAGATAGAAAATCACCGAAAATCCCACACCACGCACTGTCTACCTAAAAATGACTCGAGGGGTAGAATGACACCCTAAAAACCAAAACAAGTGCTAAACAGGCAGAAAAGGAAACACAACGCAAATGCCTGCGGCAAAAAAATAAAAATAAAAATAAAATATAAAAAAATAATATAAAAATAATATAACGAAAGACAAATCAACACAAATGCGAGAGTTAAATGAAAAATGGCCGGGCTGCCCTAATCAGGCAAGCAAACAATTGAAACCAAATGGCCAGATGGAAAGGATGGTGAAAATGACGAAGAAAGATTAAGGAGAACGAGGGATGGAAAAACATCTATTACTCCCACCCGATCGAAAACTGTACATGGTAACTAACAGTATCTGACAGCGTGCAATGTGACAAAGGATAGAAACGCCGCGTCAGTAATCCATGCACACAACACAAACCACATAATGATGCTAACAGCCACTGGACACTGAATAGACGCTCACGAAGTACCCGTATAAAAACTTTTTATAATCAAGTTGTCTGGACTAGCAAGGCACCTCGAGGTTACTCCCATCGACAAAGAACGAAACAAGAAGCAAAAGGGAACGCAAAGAGAGGAAAAACAAACTGAATAGTCGGAGTGTATACCAAGAACCTCACTGACCCAAACACGAAACCCTAAACCCAGGGAAAGCACAAAGTATCTAGTCTGATCAACTAGAAAAAATAACAGGCAGGATAACGCAAACGAACTGATTGGGAGGGGTGAAACTGTGGAATTATAGGTAGGTAATAATGTGATGAGATTATTTTCTTTATTGTACATTGCCGCTTCTCACACGGTACATGTACACATGTACGTAATTTTTCTTGTGTAACTTGTTAGTTGTCATATATATTTATTATATTATTTTATTTATTGTACATTGCCGCTTCTCATACGGTACGTGTACATTATTTTTCTCGTATGTTGTTAGCTGTCATATATGTGAATGTTTTTTTGTTTGTTTTGTTTTTTAAATATATTTTTTAACACGACATCTTTGATATTGAAAATGTCGGAGAATGTTGCAAAGCGCAGTGAAATCGGATCAGAGAATAGCGATATATTGGCCTGAAAGTTGTCTTTTAGTATTTATTATTATTATTGTCGTCCCAACTAAAACGGACTGAAAAGCCATGAATCTGACAAGGCTATACAAAGAAAGAAAGAAAGAAAGAAAGACAGAAAGGAGAGTGACAGAAGAAGAAAAAGAAAAAAGAACAAATCCCAAATTTTGTCACTGGTGTCGGAGCTTTATCCTTAGAGATTCGAACTGGAAATTGTTCTAAGTCGATTACCCTGTAGGCACCCATACAACCATTTTGCTGTGTCAGGGCGATTGAACCAAAAAACGACAAAACCGCACTGAGTCAGTGTGTGCCGAGCCGTTGTTTGCGTTACCAGCGTGTGAGACAACAAATCCGCGCTAAAAATAGCAACATTTCGCGTCTCTGATTGGTTGAGATCGGCGACCGCGTGGGACGTGTGGATGGGTCCATTGGCCTATAAGTGGCACACCCCTATTCAGTTTCATCCAAGGTGGGCGGAACAAACGCGGAGGAATGCGACACTGTTGCCGGGTGTGTCAGTATTCCTACGACCCGGAAGGGGCGGGTTACGACCAGTGTATGTCTCAGAAAGCTGGCCTGTTAGGAACCGACACGTGTCTTGATCGACAGTCATTGTTTTAGTTTTTCCAGTCCGTAGTATTAACTTAATAAACGTTTTGCATTTGATTGAAAATTTCAACACCGGACCGTAATCAAACTATGATAATTTTTAAAGCGACTGAAAGCCCAGTCAGTCAGTTGTCGCCTTCCAGTTTGCCGGCCTCGTCGATAAGCGTGCGTGCGTGCGTGCGTGCGTGCGCGCGCGCGCGCACACACGCACACACACACACACACACACACACACACACACACACACACACACACACACACACACACACACACACACACACACACACACACACACACACACACACACACACACACACACACACACACACACACACACACACACACAGAGCTGTCATCAGACAGTTGCACGGAGATGAAGAGTACTTCAGTGGCGTAACCAGTTCTGGCAGAGTTTGGACAAAGGTGCCGGAAAGCGAAGGTACTCGGAGTATGCCAGTGAGCATGACACTTTCAGCCTTACGCATGGCAATGCCACTCGTGCAGAATTTCATTTTTGGCCTCGTACCAGAGCGGTGCCAATGGTTTTGGAGCATTTGTGTCATGTGCTCTGACTTTCAGGAAAGTGGTCGTGGTCGCTACTGTTTCCCAAAACATAACCAGAATTTGAAAAGATGGCTGACAAAGTGATGGATGCAGGAGCTGAAGAATGAATCGCTGGTGCACCAGCGGGCCCCATCACACTGTGCGCTGCTGCTGCACCAGCTGTCCGCTTCACACTGTCTGCTGCTGCACCAGCTGGCCGCTTCACACTGTCCGCTGCTGCACCAGCAGGCCGCTTCACGCTCTGCGCTGCTGCACCAGCTGGCCTCTTCACACTGTCCGCTGCTGTCCGCTGCTGCACCAGCTGGCCTCTTCACACTGTCCGCTGCTGCACCAGCTGGCCTCTTCACACTGTGCGCTGCTGCATCAGCTGGCCTCTTCACACTGTCCGCTGCTGCACCAGCTGGCCTCTTCACACTGTCCGCTGCTGCACCAGCTGGCCTCTTCACACTGTCCGCTGCTGCACCAGCTGGCCTCTTCACACTGTCCGCTGCTGCACCAGCTGGCCTCTTCACACTGTCCGCTGCTGCACCAGCTGGCCTCTTCACACTGTCCGCTGCTGCACCAGCTGGCCTCTTCACACTGTCCGCTGCTGCACCAGCTGTCCGCTTCACACTGTCCGCTGCTGCACCAGCTGGCCTCTTCACACTGTCCGCTGCTGCACCAGCTGGCCTCTTCACACTGTCCGCTGCTGCACCAGCTGGCCTCTTCACACTGTCCGCTGCTGCACCAGCTGGCCTCTTCACACTGTCCGCTGCTGCACCAGCTGGCCTCTTCACACTGTCCGCTGCTGCACCAGCTGTCCGCTTCACACTGTCCGCTGCTGCACCAGCTGGCCTCTTCACACTGTCCGCTGCTGCACCAGCTGGCCTCTTCACACTGTCCGCTGCTGCACCAGCTGTCCGCTTCACACTGTCCGCTGCTGCCGATGGAAACCATCTGCCACGTGCCACGAGTTCAGCTGTGTTCAGAAGCAAAGACTGTCATAAAGAACTTCGAGTGCACGTTGCTCGTGAACTGACCGTCAGAGACGCTTTGCAAAGGAACAGTTTGGAAGGGGATGCTTCCGTTCATTTCTATCACCAGTCTCGTGATTTTATCGAGCTGTCACAACTGACATCGTTTTGAGTTTGAGGCCATGGCCTGTGTTGACACAGTTTTTGAGTTTGAGGCCATGGCCTGTGTTGACAGTTTTTGAGTCTGAGGCCATGGCCTGTGTTGACACAGTTTTTGAGTTTGAGGCCATGGCCTGTGTTGACAGTTTTTGAGTCAGAGGCCATGGCCTGTGTTGACAGTTTCTGAGTTTGAGGCCGTGGCCTGTGTTGACAGTTTTTGAGTTTGAGGCCATGGCCTGTGTTGACATAGTTTTTGAGTCTGAGGCCATGGCCTGTGTTGACATAGTTTTTGAGTCTGATGCCATGGCCTGTGAAGCTGTATGCAAGTTATAAAAAGTGTTTGCTACCCCTATATGCAGTATCATGCACTTGCTCCCACATACCTAAGGTCATGATGAAATAAATCAGAAATAATATATTGAAGGACCCCCCCCCCCCCCCTTCCCTAAAGAAGTAAGAACCACAACCAACCAACCAATCCCCAACAGACTCTCTCTCTCTCTCTCTCTCTCTCTCTCTCACACACACACACACCCACAAACACACACAAATCAAGCCACACAATGACGAATTGGGCTTTCGTTGTTTTATTTTCGATGTACCACTAAATAAATTAAAGCATTCAAATATGGTAAGCACTGGACACGCGCAAGTTTGCATAGAAAACTTGAGAGAAGAAAAGAAAGAAAAAAAGAAAGAAGGTATAACTGCTGAATAAACGTGCACACATCCAACTGGTAGTTGCTGTACTGAAAGACTAAACAGCTCGGTGGTCATATGGTTAATAAACTCCCATTTCATAATACTTGCGTGTACATGTTTATAAGCCTACAAGTACATACATCAGCGTACAAGTCGCCAAAATGCATGGCGATGGAACTGAAGGTAAGAAATGTGAATCTCAAACAAAGGTGACTGCAAAAATACCAAACCACATGAGAGGTTCAAAATATTGTTTTGCTTTGACAGGGTAATCTAACAATCAAAATATTGTTTTGCTTTGACAGGGTAATCTAACAATCAAAATATTGTTTTGCTTTGACAGGGTAATCTAACAATCAAAATATTGTTTTGCTTTGACAGGGTAATCTAACAATCAAAATATTGTTTTGCTTTGACAGGGTAATCTAACAATCAAAATATTGTTTTGCTTTGACAGGGTAATCTAACAATCAAAATATTATTTTGCTTTGACAGGGTAATCTAACAATCAAAATATTATTTTGCTTTGACAGGGTAATCTAACAATCAAAATATTGTTTTGCTTTGACAGGGTAATCTAACAATCAAAATATTGTTTTGCTTTGACAGGGTAATCTAACAATGTTAAAACAAATTTCTCTCCTGAAGAAAAGGAGAAAGGAGAAACGAGCGAATGAACGAAATATTTATTTAGAAATTAGAGACGGACTAAGTTTGAGAGAATTATTTTTATTTGTAGACTTGCAACCAGACAATACCTAAGTTGATCTGTCCCTTTGATTTTTTTATTTTTTTTGAGGAGAACTGTCTATGTCCACTTGTTGCTTGAAAAAGGAAATAAAAACCTAATTAGCACAGTGAGTTGTCCTGCTTGTAAAAGCAAGAAGCCCTCCACCTGAACCTCTTGGAAATTTGGATCTGAACATAGAAGTGTGGAACATTGCGATGACATGTCAAAGGAAACAGGAAACACTGGGAAAGGTGCTGGCAAAAAAATTAAATCATGCTGCACTGTTTTGCATGGCATCAAGACACCCAAAGCTGGCAAGTGTATGTATGTGTGTGTGTGTGTGTGTGTGTGTGTGTGTGTGTGTGTGTGTGTGTGTGTGTGTGTGTGTGTGTGTGTGTGTGTGTGTGTGTGTGTGTGAACATGCAAGATTAAGAATGCAAGTTGCTGATGTCCTGCCGTGTCTGTTGTCAGCTTCAGCTTCCCACTTCCTGTAAAAGCAAATCTTCCTTGTTAAAGGGGAACCGAAATGACAAAGCACCGCAGGCCCTATCAACAGGAATGGAATACATAATAGACGTACAGCAGTGGTAAAAGTATCAGATACGTCACCAGCCAACCATGTTCTGCTCTTTATTGGTAAATAGTGAATTGACATGGCTGGGTCCCGAGCAGCTCCAATTCAAAGTAAAAAACAAAACTTCTTTCGTATGCATATTGATAGAACCAAATGAAGCCTGCTGATGGAAACGTGCACATTTTCTACGTTTTCTGGCAAACTTGCATCTTCACTTGTGTTCCCTTTAATGCCGTACCATTCCCAGAGAACAACAGGGAGGCCTGGCCCTCTGTCAAACCTCGCCCCCTTTAATGTCATACTATTCCCAGACAGCAAACGGGAGGCCTGGGCCTGGGCCTCTATTCCCAGACAGCAAAAGGGAGGCCTGGGGGGCCTGGGCCTCTATTCCCAGACAGCAAACGGGAGGCCTGGGCCTCTATTCCCAGACAGCAAAAGGGAGGCCTGGGCCTCTGTTCCCATACAGCAAAAGGGAGGCTTGGGCCTGAGCCTCTGTTCCCAGACAGCAAAAGGGAGGCCAGGGCCTCTGTTCCCAGACAGCAAACGGGAGGCCTGGGCCTGGGCCTCTATTCCCAGACAGCAAAAGGGAGGCTTGGGCCTGGGCCTCTGTTCCCAGACAGCAAATGGGAGGCCTGGGCCTCTATTCCCAGACAGCAAAAGGGAGGCCTGGGCCTCTGTTCCCATACAGCAAAAGGGAGGCCTGGGCCTGTGCCTCTATTCCCAGACAGCAAAAGGGAGGCCTGGGCCTCTGTTCCCAGACAGCAAAAGGGAGGCCCGGGCCTCTATTCCCAGACAGCAAACGGGAGGCCTGGGCCTGGGCCTCTATTTCCGGACAGCAAAAGGCCTCTTTTCCGGACAGCCAAATGGAGATCTGGGCCTGGGCCTCTATTCCCAGACAGCAAAAGGGAGGCCTGGCTCTCTAACAAACTTCGTGCCCTTTAATGCCATACTATTCCCAGAGAACAAAATGGAGGCCAGGTTTGATCAGACCTCGAGTGGCCAGAGGACCTGGGGTACTGTGATAAAAACCAGCTCAAACTCGGTATTGTTGTGGTCAGGCATGCCAGTAGGTAACTGGCCATGGGGCCTCCACCTTTGAAGCTCCCTAAATGGACATGCATGTTGCTGTGAGGAGTTGAATGTACATCACTGCAAGAAGAGAGCCAATATCAATACGTTCCAAACATACGTGACAATTCTGATTATGTTTGAATATCTTAATATGCACGCACACAGAGAACCCACCAAAAAATTCTGTATCAAATGTAAGTATAAAAAGAGTCCCAAGAAAGTCACTAAATGAATAATTCGTACAACATGCTAACACACAAAAACAACAACAAAACTTCAACTGCACTTCAGAGGAACTGAGACACAACATGATATACTTTCCTTTGTTACACAGAAAAACGTGGGAAGATGAAAAACACTGATACCCTTTCAGCAATTTCCATATATGTGTTTTGAGCAATATACATATATATATATACCACATTATTTTGTATCACAGAAATAAAACAAACTTTGTTTACAGTCATACACACATCCAGCACATGCACAGTGTGTGCTGCATGTACATGTGCTGTGTATGATTGTGCTGCATGCGTGTGTGTACTTTGCAGTCATACACAGGTATCTACAGGACATTCGCACAGTGTGTGCAGCATGGGTGTGTGCTGTGCATGACTGTGTGCTGCATGTGTGTGCATGTATGTGTGCATGTGTGTCAGAGTTGGCATTAATGGGTAATTTCCCATATTTTACTGGATAAGCATATGCCAGACACAAAATCAGCTATCAGTCAGATATATAGGCTGTTATTTTGTTTGACTGGTTCTAAAAGACTAAAAAAAAAAAAAAAAAAAAAATGCAGCACAGTGTGAGAGTGCATACATGTCTGTGTGTGTGTGTGTGTGTGTACGTGTTTGGTGGGGAAGGGAGCTGGGTGTTTGCTCATACAGCTCTGGTAGCAGTATGAACAGCTGTGTATCTGACTGGTTACAATGACTGCCTAACTGGTTTCCATAAACCACCTTATAGATGTTGCAACAGTTTGAAAAATGTCTAGTGTGATCACTGGTGTGTGCAATTCTGTATGACTGGATGTAAAACATAATATTGGCCTTCAGGCAAAAGACTGATAGATACCCTGTCTCCGCATCAACGTGCGTGTTGTGCTGTGGTGAATGGAAAAGAGTGACATATATATGTATCATAATGGCAGTCTCTCATAACAGATGGAGTGCTTAATGTTGTCATCCAGTCAACTGTGAAGGTCCCACCAGCCTTTTCTCAAGGTGCTTTAAAGTGCAAGTGCCATACTTCCATAAGTCAAAAAAAATAAAAAAAATGCTGCCAGCAATGGCTGGGCAAAATGAGACCCATTAAAAAAACAAATCTGGTAAGGAAATATATTCCCAAAAGTGACTAGCAATGTTTCTATTGGTCAGCAATCACCTGCATTTGGTACCACACAACAAAGTGTTGTAGTCATCACATCTGTATAAAGTTCCTTTGAAGCAATTTCAAACAGTTTGCTTTCCCTGGTAACTACAGAGACTGCAACAAGTGTCAAATCAAAAAAACAAACTTTTTTGGCATCCAGAGCTGCAACACCCTGTGACTGTTTCTTTTGTTCAGCAATACACTTCTTTGAAGCGTTCAATCAAAAGCTACCTTCTCACAGCGAAGACGACCAGAGCTGTTTTACCAAAAGCCACCTAGGTGGCAGCAAAGACTGCAACATAACTGTTTCATGTGTGTTAACTTCCACACTTCCTGCAAGTGTAGAGTAACCAAAAAGGTACTCCTCTGCTTTTTAACTCCGCCTAAACAGTATCACATTTCTAACCTGCATTAAGGCAAGGCAGGGGGAGGGGGGCAAAAAGAATACCCCTCCCTCCCAAACACAGAAAGAATTCATGGTGACAGAAGTCTGGCACTAAAATGTAAACACAAGTGTTTTAAAACTGAATGACAAATGAAAAAAAAAACACAGTTTAGCTCTATGACACGCATGACTATTTTTGTCATTGTGTTAGCGAATATTCAAGACCAACTCTGTGGGCAACTCTGTGGGCAGAAGTTAAGAAAGAAAGAAAGAAAGGGAAAAAAAAAAGCAGTCAGAATAGGATGAAAGCTGGATTAACTGTAAAATTCTCATTTAGCACATGTACTTATCAGCATTTATTTCATTGTAGTGCTGGAAATTCTGTTTCAGAAATTAATGTTTGCAACTTGACATGTACATGTTGCAGCTTACACAGTAAAAGAACCCTGCAAGTCCATTCTATACCTCACAAGACACAATGTCTTACTTGCCAAGAACAGTCACAACTCCAAACCTCCAGACATTTTCTACACAAAGACAATACCAAATCCCTTAAAAGCAAAACAGTAACAACAATAAAAAACTCAGCCTAAAATTCCTGTGCATTCCACTTCTCATAATTTCTTTAAAAAAAAATCATGGCACAATTTACAAAACACTGCAAAAATACAGCATCTTTCTGAATGGCGCCACCATGCTCCAAGCTCTTGTTTACAACCTCCTCTCCCCAACAGCTGCTCTCACTGGTTATATGTTAGGTCTCTGCTGGTACTCAAACAGCAGCACGTTGGTCACAGACCACTCATATCAAACGTTTCTTTTCTGGCCGCCCACGTTGCTTACGCGATCACAAACAAAACCAAAATTGTTTGAATCGAGACATAACTCATTTTCTTATCTGGGGTGGACGTGCCTCATGTTTATGTGCAAGCCTTGACGCTATGTCGCTTTCACAGTCTTATCATCACCCAAACCTTCTGGAGGGCGCTGACAGTGTTGGTGGAGATAAAAGAGTGCCCATTCAGTGGCGTAACCAGTTCTGGCACAGTTGGAAGGAAGGTGTCGGAAAGTGAGATTTGGAGTGTGTGGTGCTACTTGCACACCAAATGCAAGAAGCACAGAAAACGTGCAAAATTTAATGTGCCAGTCAAAAATATGCAAACAAACTGAAACTGCACTGCTTAAGGCAAACTCTCAAATGCATCTCTCATTTGTGGCCTATTTTTCCATGACCCAGACACACCCCTACATCAGTACATGTAAAAGGAAACCTCAAAGCAGCTACAACTGTCTCAAAGAACACTTTCTGCTGCGTTCAAGGTGGGATCACTCATAGCAGATTTTATTGCACAGGGCTTCATCACTGCCCAACACCTTCAGATAAAACACAGAGTGCACCATCAGAATCAGTATTCTGTGGTTTGTCAAGTTAATCAATCTCATTGCTTAACATAACACTGAACCCCCCAAAAACAAATCCATCAAAATTCCATGTGCCTGTGACAGTTTGTAAACTGCACAGTGTGATTACAATTGCCAACTTTCTGTAACGTTTGTTTCTGTTCTCCCCAAAAATCAGTGGTTCTGAAGATTCTGATAAAAAACATGCTGGTGCCATATTGTGACACTTGAAGTTGCTTGACAAAGTTATACACTTGCACTTCTATGGCTTAGGTTCCAAAACAACACTTGCGTTTTAATGGTTGTAGGTCCCAAAACCACACTTGTGTTTCAATGGTTGTAGGTCCCAAAACCACACTTGTGTTTCAATGGTTGTAGGTCCCAAAACCACACTTGTGTTTCAATGGTTGTAGGTCCCAAAACCACACTTGTGTTTCAATGGTTGTAGGTCCCAAAACCACACTTCTGTTTCTATGGCCGTAGGTCACGACTAATGTTTTTGTTAGGTCACAGGACTACTTTTGCATCTCTACGAAGGCCACAAGACCATAGCAGCATTACTATGCAGGTCACAAGACCACACTCACATTACTATGTAGGTCATAAGACCACACTCGCATTACTATGTAGGTCATAAGACCACACTCACATCACTATGTAGGTCATAAGACCACACTCACATTACTATGTAGGTCACAAGACCATGTCTGCATAAGACCACATTTGAACTTCTATGTTCACAGGTCACAACACTACTCTCTTTTCTACTACAATCTGACATGGCTATCCCTGTCATTATACATATACACATACAGTTGTACAAGCTTACATTCCAACCTTGGCATTAAGAATGGATCACAATGTCATGCATATATGAAAACAAACATGGCATTGATAATGAGTCATGTCCATACATAAACATGGCGTTGGTAACGAGGTGTGTCCTACATGTGAAAAAACACACCTGGCACTGATAATGAGTCATGTCATTACACACGTGACAACAACAACAACAACAACAAACAAAAAAACCTAGAAAACTGGCATTGATAATGGATGGTATTGTTATATACATACAAAGAAACAGGACTTTGATAATGGTGCGTGTCTTCGTACATGTGAAACCAATACTTGCACGCACGAAACCTGCATGGCATTGAATAATGGATCATGTTGTGCATAATAATAATGTCCATTTATTGTGCGCTCATCAACACCCTGAGCGCTCACGTGCTACATATTAACCTAAACATGATAGTCTATACCCCCTTTGATTTACTGAAAGTATTACAAAAAATACATGGAACCAGCAACGTTTTGAGTAGCATCTGTAGTGCATAAAACCAAACATGGCATTGATGATGGATAACTGTGTGAACAGTTCTAAATAAACTGTTTCGTAAGTAGTGAGGGATGTACAGTAATTAGGGGCTAAACTCTAAATAAAAACACGTAAAGATCTGCACATTTCTAAATTACCAAATCGCTCCTCAACAACAGATCTCCAGAAGTCTTTGCAAGTGTTGGGTACTTCACAGCTTTGAAAGTTACAGGACAAAATAAAGCCTCTGCAGATGATTCATACACTAGTATGCCATGATAGACCCCTGACAAGCAAGGTAAGCAAGGTAAGTAAGTAAGTAGCCTGGTGTTTTATACCCAGTCAACCAGTACGGTTATATACAAAAAACAAAAGACTACCGAACAACTACTTGAGAATATTATGTAGGTACTGGGGGCAAACAGTCTGTAAGGTTAAAACGCTGAATTAAAGCCCCTGACATCATACGACAAAACTGTTACAAGCGCATGTGTGCGTGCAAGCATGTGTGCATGTGTGCCTGCGTGTGTGCAGGCATGCGTATGTGTGTGGTTTTGTGTATGGTTAAATGTGTGTGTGTTGGAAGTGCTGAATGAAATGTTTTAATGTATCTGTTTATATAATTAGTAGGGTTTTGATGCTCTTAATTTTGTACACTTTTGTCAACCTTATTTTGTTTTGTGCGCTTTGGGCTCATGTTGGGTGTAGGTGCTTTATAAATATTATTTCGCATTGACATCATATCCCATTCCAGTGAATTTGAAAAGTAGCAAACTAGCATATGTAAGAAAGGTGGAGAAAAAGAAACGAGGCTAACACTCATCATTTGATTTTACAGATGATTACAATAATCAACACTTTGGTCCATCAGAAAAACACACTGTAAGTTAAAAACAGTACTTTAAAAAACATGTGTATAGTTTTGCATATATAAGACAAAGTTAAGTACACCAGTCAAGAAAAACATGATGAACAAATCACACCATCTTTGAGCCTTGGCACTCAACACCCTTGCAATTCAAGGAAAAAGTGAATCACACATCATAGTTAGGAAACTGTGCTTTCAGTTTATAATGGGGGGGAGGGGGGGGGGGAAGCTGATTGTACATAGTTGAGAAACTATGTTTCAGTTTTTATATATTTACTAAAATAACTGGAGGTGGGTGGGGTTGGGGGGGGAGGGGGGCAGATGGCACTAAATATTTATTTAAATACTGCTGTGACGGACAAATATAAGAACAAGTGGAACCAGTGATACATCAACAATTGGGAAGGAGGATCCTGCAGCAGCAGCAGCAGCAGCAATAGGTCTGCAGTAGCTCCATCCTGGATGTGTGAGGTGAGGAATGGCACAAAGAACCTGTGACCACGTGTGACCTACCTATGTATGCATGAATGATGAAGATGATGGGGACAGGACAAGAAAGCCAAACCACAGAGAGCAGTGTGCCTTGAGATTCACAGTAACTCTCCATCCCACATTTTGATTTTTGTTGTGTAAAATCTGTCAAAAATATAAAAAGCCTTTTTTTTTTATGAGTTTCATTATCACAGTATGATCATGACCTTGTACATACGTCAACAGTAACCAAAACTTTACCAAAATGAATCTAAATCTTATTGTTGTTTTTTTAAAAAGAAGAGAAAAAGCCAGCGTTTTAAATTAAAATGTCAAATTTTCCATCACTTGACATTCCATCTAAGTGGAATTTCCCCTGGACCTTTGTTAGAAGGTGGTTTTAAGAAGACGGGGGAAATAAACATAAAACTACTGCAGCATCACCACACGCTTGGTCATCAAAGTTTCCGGTGTGAGAATTTCTGACCCAAAATCTGTGCCACTGGTGTCTGAAGTAGCAGTAGCAGGCACTGGCATTTTAAAATACATGCAGGTAAAATCCAAAGCTGATGAACTGAGTGATGACAGTGCGGCATGGGAAGGCCTGGATCACAAAACGGTCCTGTGGTTGAAGACTACTTCAGTGTCGACGTTAGAGAAGTCATTGGACAGCAGAAACTGTGTGTCATCAGCAGCAATGGTTGCACTAGTTGCACTGCGCAGCACTGCAATGGCGGCAGCACTCTCGCTGCGCATGCGGCCCTTCCGGCGAGTTAGTGTTTGCTGATGAAAGAAAAAAGTTGGGATGTGTATTTTAGGACATACTACTCTTCTTCCCATTTGTCCTTACAGTGTGTACGTATGTTTGTGTGCATGTGTGTATGTGTGTACGTGTGTGTTTGTGTGCATGTGTGTACATGTGTGTGTTCGTGTGCATGTGTGAGTGTGTTTGCATGTGCGTGTGGGTTTGTGTGCATGTGTGCGTGCGTGCGTGTGTGCATGCATGCGTGCGTGTATGTGTGTGTGTGTGTGTGTGTGTGTTTTTGTGTGTGTGTGTGTGTGTGTGTGTGTGTGTGTGTGTGTGTGTGTGTGTGTGTGTGTGTGTGTGTGTATGTGTGTGTATGTGTGTGCGTGCATGCATGTGTGTTTGCTTAACTCCATGTGCTTCTTACAGTGTGCATGTGTTAACTTCATTCTTGATTTAAACAAACAAAACAAAACAAACCATGAAGAGAATTAACACTGAAAACAGATTTGACTCAAACAATATCTTTCACCAAAGAACCTGTCTTCCTTAGATTACTCCTGGCTGGATAGTAAAAACTGCTGGCAGATTTTGCACATTATTAAATGTTTCCACACAAAGATGAGCCAATGGATTATCACAGTCAGACTCTCTGTGTGTATGTGTGCGTGAGTGTGCGTGCGTGTGAGCATGCGTGCGTGCATGCATGCATGGGTGTGTGTGCACCCATGCATGCATGCGTGCGTGTTTAAAAAAAAGTTTACAAGCATAACAAAATGTATGTAGAGTTCTAAAAGTAAACGTTTTGTGTGAATTTAATTAAACCTGCTCAGAACACTGCATCTGGGGAAATCCCTGGGGCCCTCAACTATCACCTACAAAATGTCATGGCTTTCCTTCGGCCAGCCTTTGTGATCACTTCGGAGACGCATCACCCATGCTGTGTGTTCTAACGCTCCTTCATCCAACCCATCTGAAGCTCCCTTTGTGCCACCCTGGAAGAATGGAGCTTTGTCGGCGGACCTTGCGGAAGACAGGCGAGTCTTCACAAACACACCCCTCCCTGCCCAACAGCATACTTCTGTTCTGCACACGACCAGACCA
This sequence comes from Alviniconcha strummeri, assembly GCA_963584105.1. Taxonomy (NCBI): domain Eukaryota; kingdom Metazoa; phylum Mollusca; class Gastropoda; family Provannidae; genus Alviniconcha; species Alviniconcha strummeri. The sequence goes on from OY757551.1 coordinate 15,869,126, forward strand.
TGCCTCAAACCCTCGCTTGACTGCCAAGTGGACGTTGTTACAGCAACACGTCACAGGCAACACACAGGTCTTTGTTGTTGTACCCCCCCACCGCCTCTTTTTTTCTTTACACCAGTGGTGTCCATCGTGTGCTATTCACCGCCTCTTTTTCTTGATTCCCTGTTCACATCATTCAAAGCACAACCAAAGGGAAGCAAAGCAGAAACTTCTGGCAAAGTGGTGGGGGGGAGGGGGGTGGGGGGGTCTTGCTCCTGCAAGATGCTCTTGCGTAGCATCGCTCAGTTCCTCACCTGTTCTGCCCCCTCCTCCCCAGGCAGTGAGGCTGTGGAGGCGGACGACAGACCAGGCAGCAGCATCTTGTCCTCACTGAACCCCAGGTTGTCTTGGCCTGTCGTGCAAAATTTATCACAAAAATTTGTCAGACGTTGCAATCCCCGAGAGAACAGGCAACAGGTGCCAATGGTTTGTGCCCACTGTAGCCAGAAAAGGCTGGTTTGTACAAAGAACAAACACCCCGAAAGACTGTTTCCTCTCTCAACATTTTTTCCTTTAGGTCAAATATAGAAACACACACACACACACACACACACACACACACACACACACACACACACACACACACACACACACACACAGAGAAACAACAACAACAACAAAAAACAAACAAAACCAAGAAGGTAACTGACTGTTGAGGCATAATATTCAGATCAACATTCACATTTATGCAGGACCACTGCAAGGATACAGGAACAGGATACAGGAACAGGATACAGGAACAAACAGACTTGCAACTCAAGCTGACAGAGTCTAAGCTGTTGGTCCCGTTATATATTAAAAGTCCCTGTGACAGCACAGGGATTCATGTCGGAAGTGAGAAGGTAGTTTTTCTTGTGGAAGCTGGGTCGATGGCTGGAATGCGTTTCCGGAAACATCACTAACATTTACAGCATAGTGATGCTGCTCGCGGACCATTTCAGGGATTAGCCCCTGCCTACGTATTGCCACCTACCCATGCTTCCAGTGTAACTGGCTTCTACAGAAACAGGCAGGCAGTGTTAAGTCTATAGTACAGCAAATCCTATAAAAAATAAAATAAAAATATAAAAAAACCTTAAAAACACACACACACACACAACCCCCCCCCCCCCAAAAAAAAAAAAAAAAAAAAAAAAAAACAACCTAGTCATCATTGCCATTATCACTGCCCTTTTCCCCAAATAATGCAAACAAAACGACAAAGAAACAAGAGAGAAAGAAAAAAATGAAATAAAGGAACCAAACAAAAATCCAACAAACAAAAAAAGGTGCTGTCCAAACTGTTTTGTGAGACTGGGAGTAGTGCTGCACAGTCTGCAACACTGATCAGAATTGGGAATATGCACGGAACTCTTTGGGAAAACTTTGTTTGGAGGTTAAAGTGACTGGAATCCCCCCCCCCTCCCCCGCGCCCCTCCAAACTTTTATATTGTGAGGCTGAAGTAATGCAGCACTGTCCACAACACTGATTAAACTTGATGGTGTGTACAGAACTCTTTGTGAATGCCACATGGGTTAAAATGACTGTTACTGTGTTAGTAGACTGGACTGTGGACAAGAGAATGGCAACTTTGTTTACCAACAGCTACAGTACTGTGCTGAACTGATGGAGTGCTGAATGAAATCTTTAGTTGAATAAGTAGTTTTTTTTTAAAAAAATTTTTAAGTGTCAGATTCAAAGTAAATCAGTGTTTAAATTATGTCAATGGAAAACAAAACAAAAAAGGACCCAAAACAAAACAAACAAAAGAACAGAAACAACCAGATCACACAAAAAATAACCCTCAATGTTTACTACACAATGCTGCTGTGACCTTGAAAGTAGGTCACAATCAGTTGATCAGCAGATGCAAAACACTGGCTACCATCACACACAGTTTGAAAGATTTCACTTACTCAGCATCTGAGAAAATTCATCACAGCTTTACAAACAACTTTACTGTCATGTGTCACTGTCAGGTTACTGCATGCTTCATGAAACAGTACAGTTTGAAAGATTTCACTTACTCAGAGTCTGAGAAAATTCATCACAACTTTACATCCAACTTTATTGCCATGTATCACTGTCGGGTAATTGCATGCTTCATGATGCCAAGTATAGGCACTGACAAGACAAACTGCCGAAGTTACAGCTGACAAACAGGCTGCAGGACAAATAAGCACAGACCAGACAAACAGGCTGCAGGACAAATAAGCACAGACCAGACAAACAGGCTTAATTAATCCTCCAGTGTAATGTCAAATTGCTTTAAAATGTGTGCAGTTACACTGGCCGTGCAAAGAACTGGGTGAACTTTCATGTTATGGAGAAAAGTAAGACATTAGAATGAATACTAGTTACAGAGGATAAAGAAATCAACCAAACAAATGCGACATGAATTTTATATATATGCTCTCATACTTACTGTCCTCAAAGGAACTCTCCAGCTCTGTATGAAATAAACAACACACACATCTAAATAAGCATGCACTGTATGCACACTTTCTCACAATTTGACAGAAAAAGAGGCGTACATTTTTCTTTTCATAATAAACTTAAAAAACAATTCATCTATGATGCTGATTTTCTTTCTTCTGACCTTGTACAGTGAAGACCTCCCCGCTATCAGATGGGCGCAAAATGACAGAAGTGTGGACATCAGTGGCTGCTGCCCCCTCCACAGGTAAATACACAGGTGGGCCCTGTACAGAGTGAAACAGGTGCTGACATCAGTAGCTGCCTCCCCCCCCCCCTTCACAGGTAGATACACAGGTGGGCCCTGTACAGAATGAAACAGGTGTTGACATCAGTAACTGCCGCCCCCCCCCCCCCCCCCCCCAACCCACTTCACAGGTAGATACACATGTGGGCCCTGTACAGAGTAAAACAGGTGTTGATATCAGTACCTGCCCCTCGCCTCCCCCCACCCCGCTTCACACGTAGATACACAGGTGGGCCCTGTACAGACTAAAACAGGTGTTGATATCAGTACCTGCCCCTCGCCTCCCCCCACCCCCCACCCCACTTCACACGTAGATACACAGGTGGGCCCTGTACAGACTAAAACAGGTGTTGACATCAGTACCTGCCCCCCCCCTCCCCCCCACCCGCTTCATAGGTAGATACACATGTGGGCCCTGTACAGAGTAAAACAGGTGTT
>OY757551.1:15872501-15897889 GCA_963584105.1 Alviniconcha strummeri
GGACACAGACTGCACCGGGCCTGCCGCTGTACACACAGACAGACAGACAGACGCACCTGTCACTGCACCTCCAGGTGGACACCGCACACTTTGGGCAAAGTTTTTAAAAAAATACTCTTTTGCTGCCCCCCCCCCCCTTTTTTTTTATGTGTAAAAAGTTTTACAGATTGCCTAATGAATAACCAGCGGATAAACGGAAGATTGATTTTAGCCCTGATATAGTCTCCTGTGGTTGAGTTGGCTCAAAGCACTAACTAACTAACTACCTAACTAACTAACTCACACTTTGCCTGCATCCCTGATGTAATCCTCTGTGGATGACTGGGCTCACAAAGCACAAACTAACTAACTAACTAACTCACACTTTGCCTGTATCCCTGATGTAATCCTCTGTGGATGACTGGGCTCAAAGCACTAACTACCTACCTAACTAACTATCTCACACTTTGCCTGTATCCCTGATGTAATCCTCTTTGGATGACTGGGCTCAAAGCACTAACTAACTTACTTTGCCTGTATCCCTGATGTAATCCTCTGTGGATGACTGGGCTCAAAGCACTAACTAACTACCTAACTAACTCACACTTTGCCTGTATCCCTGATGTAATCCTCTGTGGATGACTGGGCTCAAAGCACTAACTACCTAACTAACAAACTCACACTTTGCCTGTATCCCTGATGTAATCCTCTGTGGATGACTGGACTCAAAACACCAACCAACTAATGGGTTCAAAGCACTAACTAACTAACTAACTGCACCTCCAATGTTCACATCAACATATCAAGAAGTAACTAACTAACTAACCAACCGCACCTCCAGTGTTCACATCCACATATCAAGAACTAACTAACTAACTAACTAACTAACTAACTAACTAACTAACTAACTAACTAACTAATTGCACCTCCAGTGTTCACATCCACATATTGGTCTGGAAGCAGGTTGCAGTTGTCAGGTAATATGCATATCAGAAACACAAATAAAAAAATAAAAAAAAACAGAGAGAGAGAGAGAGAGAGAGAGAGAGAGAGAGAGAGAGAGAGAGAGAGGAAAGACAGGTTACTGACTGGATATTCATAGAGTTAGGTGAGATTTTGTGTGTGCATTTATTTCTTGTATCTGCACTGCCACGCCACCCCCCAAAATTTCCCAACCACTGACAGGTGGCCGACCACAGCGTAACTTACGAGCCTGAAGTGTGTGTATCTGAACAGAGGCAGAAAAAGGTCCACGTCCTGGAGATACTTGTCTGGTTTCCGCAGCAACACGTGCTTCATACCACGACCATGGCAACACATCACTGAAATTAGAATGCAAACAGAAAATAAGACAAACGCCAACATTCTGTCCTGCGGGTGTTCTAGAAACACATTACATTTTCTTTGTCATTGTTGAATCATGCCACTATTTGTCCTTACAGGAAATACATGTTGCTCTTGCTGGAAATGCCAGATTTGCAAGTTTTTCTGTTCAAATCCTCCATTTTTCCTGCATGGAAACAAACACACACTGCTTCAAAACAAAAGAAAACAAACAAACAAACAATAACAGCCCCCCCCCCCCCTGAAAACATCATCAACAACAACAAACAGCACACACATGTGAAACAAAACAAACAAGACATCTGAAGAGAAAATTAAAAAAGACAAGATCCACACACATAAGAAGTTCAAAATAATGCTACTTATTAGGACAAAACACCTTCTATGTGTTTGGATTTTGTTTTAGAATGCTAGCAGTCATTCTTGTTTCAGATTTTTTAGCACCAAAAAAAAAAAAAAAAAAGGGGGGAAAAAAAAAGAAGAAAAAGAGAGAGAAGAAAACAACAACAAAAACCAGGTCCTTACCCGACTGACAAGCTGAGTGTTTCATTGTCAAGGGTAGACAACTCTGCCCACGCCGGGTCTTCACCCTGTCGGTACTGCACGATGTAGACGGCTAGCTCGCTGTTGCGGCTCCTGGCCGGCACCGGCTGCACATGCAGACAGCGAAAACCCCATGACAGCTACACAGTGCCAGAGAGTGAGTTAAAGGTGCTGTACCAGATGGATGAAAGAAACAAAAACAAAATCATTGAAGTACTAGGCAAACAAAGAACAAAAAAATCAGTGGCACAGAACAGGCCAACCACTGTCAGTTTACAACCTGCTGTCCAATGAGGCTCATCTCCTTCCATAATCACCACAATGTGCCCATGGATCCCCCCCCGCCCCCTCCTCCCCCCCTCCTCTCCACTCTGCCTCCCCCTCCCTCCATGGCCTTTTGACAAGGTATTCTTCACGTCCCCATCTTACCTGCCAAGTGACAAGCAGAGCATTTCCAGGAAGAGCAGACACAGCAACACCTTGTGGCGGTGCCCCAGGAACTGAAACACACAACCACCACATCACTGTATCCAGCTCTGCAGCTTGCCTAATGGTGTGTGTGTGTGTGTGTGTGTGTGTGTGTGTGGTGTGTGTGTGTGTGTGTGTGTGTGTGTGTGCGTGTGTGTGTGTGTGTATATGTGTGTGTGTGTGTGTGTGTGTGTGTGTGTGTGTGTGTGTGTGTGTGTGTGTATGTGTGTGTGTGTGTGTGTGTGTGTGTGTGTGTGTGTGTGTGTGTGTGTGTGCACATGCACGTATATGTGTGCGTACATCTCTGAGTGTGTTTGTGCATGCATGAATGTGTGTGTGCATGTACGTTTGTGGGTGTGCATGCATGCATGTGTGTGTGTATGTATGTGTGTGTGTGTGTGTGCCTATATGTACATGTGCATTCATGCATGTCTGTCTGTGCGTGTGTGCATGTGCATGCATGTGACTCTTCCAACTGCTAGAGGCAGTGTGTGTCATAAACCTTCCTCACAGTGCTTGCACAACAGAGAAGTTTGTTCCATTTGCTGGCTGCTGCTAAGCAACAGGAGGGGTGGGTTGCACAGAGACAGATTACATACTGATGGTGGCAAACTAGCTGAGTGTCTACATGTACAAGCAAGCAAGCAAACCACTGCTTCAGTAGGATAAGCGTCCAAGACTATTCCACAGATATCTTTCAAATTCAACACACCTGCGGGAGCAGTTCTGACACTGACGACGTCACTCCTGGGACTGAGGCCTTTGGGATTTTCTGCCTCCAGCGTCAGAGAGTAGCTGGTCCAGGGAGACAACCCCCTGATGGTAAGGCTTTGCTCAGAGCCGTTTGCTGTCAGTGTCCCCAGAGCATCGGCAGCGTCGGCCAGCCTGTATGTGATTCTGTAGCGTGTGATTGGTCCATGCTGCTGCTGCATGGGTACAGGCTGCAACAGGGTCGATGACACGTCTAGAAATCAACTTCATAAAGACACAGAAGGCGGGGGTATGTATTTATTTGCCGTTGCATTATAAGTGTAACTTTTTGCTGTTGGATTATAAGCAGCTTTGAATCTTTGCCAGCAACTTTTCAAAACTGCTTAGTTTGAATGGAGACACTCAAGCAAGAGGTGCATACTCACACTCACACACACACACACACACACACATTCACAGACAGGTAGCAGTAATCATGTGCAAATCAATCAGAAAAGTTTGGTGGAAGAGATAAGTTTTTAGTTTAATCGGTTTTTAGTTTATCTTGCAAAGTCATGCTTTTTGTTTTTGGGTTGCATGTTACGCATAGCAATAGTAAAGCTGTGTCGAGGAAGGAGAAGAAGAAGAAGGGGAAGAAGAAAACATCACCCGTGTTCTGGATGATTTTATAATTTTGCTTGTTTTGCTTCAGTTTGAGTTTTTTTTTCATGTTTTAGTTTTTTCCTCATCTAGGATTCAAATAAAGCTCCCTTTCTTTCACCCCCCCCCCCCCCCCCATTTCTTCTTTACAGACTCTTGCAGATATTTTCTTTTGATCTCCACCTCTCTTGGCTGAGACATTGCTACCTTCATCAAATCAATCCTCTCTTTCAGTCCATCACTGGAGCTGTTGCTGGATGCTTCAGTCAACTCAACCGTAAATGACACCCCCCAAAGACAGAGTGCAACTGCCTGAATCAGTGCGGGATGCCGTGCAGGACTGTGCTTCTGGAAATGGCTGTATGGGCAGACCTCTCAGCATGTCGTACCGGCTGAACTCTGGTTTCAGTCACAGCAACCAACAAATGCCCCAGCCAGCAAATATGGGTTGGGCTAAAATTGCTGAGCAACAGAATAATGTTACTGCCTCACCTGCCATGTCACCAGCACAGAGTAGGGATCCAGCGCTGAGGCTCTGACGTCAGATGGCGCTTCAGAAGGGACTGCAGAGATGGGCAAAAAATCCAAAGCAGAGTACTGTAAGCAGTCATGCATGCATTCAGATGCAGATGCACATGTTGCATGCGTGCATGTATGCACACACACACACCAAACACACACTCACACACACACATACACTAAATACACACAAGCACACACACACACAAGCACAAACACACACACACACACCAAATACAAATACACAGCACACACACACCCCAAACACAAATACACAGCACACACACACACACACACACACACACACACACACACACACACACACACACACACAGAGAGTCTCACACACACACACAGAGTCTCACACACACATACACACAGTCTCACACACACACACACACAATCACACACGGACATACCTGTCATGTTGGTAAGCAGAGTGAGATCAGGAGAGAACAGACCCCACAGCGTCTGCCCTTGCCACAGATTAGCTGCCCGCACACGGATGTTGTAACGTGTGTTTGGGTCCAGCATTTCCAGCATCACTGTCTGAGTTGGGGATGAAGAGCTTGTTACGCCCAGAACTGAATAATCTGTGCAGTACAGACAGGATGATAATGATGAAGAGCATGATAACATAATAATAATAGCAATAGATTATTTATGGTGCTCCATGTCATAAGCGCCCAGAGTGCGTACAAAGTCATAAGGATATGCTCACATACCCACACACACACACACAAATGCACACACACACACACACACACCACATATAATAATGATGATTATGTCCCTGCTTACCCACCACCCCCCAAGAAAAAAGAAAAAAGAAGAAGAAAAAGCAGTAAAAGTAAAACAGGAGTTTGGTGTTTAAAAATAGCCATGTCTAGCTATTATTAGAGATTCAGTCCACTGTAGGCAGGTAATGATAATGACTAGAATCATTCTTGATGCTTTATGTGAGTCAACAATGCAGGTCATATGAATATGTTTTGCTTACAAAAAGGCAAATCAACGCAAAACCAAGTTGTTTTAAGCTGTCAACTAAAATTATAAACCTTTTTGGGTTTATTTTTGTTTTCTTCAGAACATTTGGTCAACCTTAAGATTGATTTTTTTTTTTTAAGCTACAGAAGTGCAGGAAGATTTGTGCATATTAACCTATTGTGTAATTGTGGACAGATTTGTGTATATTGTCTGTTTTGATGTTGGTTGTTTTTAAATTGAGCATGAAATGTATGTGCCCAGGGCTCATTTGAGAAAGGGCGATGTAAGACCCCACCAATAATATTATTATTATTAAGAGATTGCAAAATAACGTGCCTGCTTCCCCTTGTTTCCTGAATTGGAGCTGGTAGCGCTCAATGTTGCCGTTGGTGTGTGAAGGGGTTTCCCAGGCAACAGTTGCCGTGGTTGCAGTTGTGGTCACCACCCTCAAGTTCTCTGGCTCTGACGGACCTGCCACAGAAACAGACAACCATCACCTGCAACTTGTGCTCCTTTACTTTCTCTCTCAAAAACCCAGCTGTTCTCGCTACACTGCTGTGTCTATGATCATACAAGATCTATTCATTTCATGTCCCATTAATGTTCAAGGTTTGACTGTGTCTGCATCACAGACTGATGCTCTAGTTATTTTTTCTGTGTGTTAACAATTGGAAAGGTGCGCCATTATACTGATGTCTGACACTGTGAAGCTGGTAAGATCAGAGAAGCGTAAAAAAAAAAAGAACAGAAAAAAAGAACACCGTGGTCACCTGAAAGGAGGGAACTTCAAAGAAACAACAAAAGCATGACAGCAAAGGAAAGAATGAAAAAGCAACCTTGGAAAAGACACACGAAATGCATACCTCAAACACGATTAACAAATGACAGCTCACCAGTAATCTGTAACTAAACTAAAAGGAAATCTCCCTCCGCCCCATGCAAAAAGAAAAAAGAAAAGAAAAGAAAAGCAAAGCAAAAAGGATGAAAGAAGCATGCAGGAATGAAGGAAGAAAAGGAGGGAAGGAAGGAAGGAGGAATGGAAACTGGCCCAGTCAACAATGATGGCTGTATCAGGGTGGGAATAAAGAAGATGACGAAGAAGAAGCACACTACCAGGAACAAGAACTTGCTGCCAGGGGACAAAACCCATAACCTTTCTGTTTCACTGACCTACCACACTACCAGGAACAAGAACTTGCTGCCAGGGGACAAAACCCATAACCCTTCCGTTTCACTGACCTACCACACTACCAGGAACAAGAACTTGCTGCCAGGGGACAAAACCCATAACCCTTCCGTTTCACTGACCTACCACACTACCAGGAACAAGAACTTGCTGCCAGGGGACAAAACCCATAACCCTTCCGTTTCACTGACCTACCACACTACCAGGAACAAGAACTTGCTGCCAGGGGACAAAACCCATAACCCTTCCGTTTCACTGACCTACCACACTACCAGGAACAAGAACTTGCTGCCAGGGGACAAAACCCATAACCCTTCCGTTTCACTGACCTACCTGTCTGAAACGTTGTCGCAGTGAGGGTATTACTGGGCACTCCCTGACCCGCCGAGTTTTCCGCCGAGACGGAGAACACATACTCCGCGCCTGCATCCAGGCCATCCACCTCCTTTTCCAGTGTCAGGGCGGATAACTTATCTGGATACTCTACCAGACTCCCACCAACCCTGGCAGGAAAACAAAACGGCATGAGAGTAAGCTTAAATGAACATGTGTGTGTGGGGGGTGGGGGTGGGGTGGGGAAGTGGGGGGTGGGAGAGGGGAGGGTGGCTGGACAGCATGTGCATGTATTAATTAACATAACAGAAGGTTCCAAGCTGTCAATCACCTGAGCACCATCAGCCAACCAGAGCAGCACTAGTAAGTCTGCGGGAAAGCCTGAAGGGTCAGTGTCAAGCTCATGGATTCTGAACAAGGCCTCCACAATAAGGAATAACAATAACAGATGACTTTTGCACCCAGTTACTCTCTGGTCTACACAAACCCACTGCGTTTTATAACATTCTCCTACATTTTCAACATAAGGTTGGAAAAATGTCAAAGGTAACACATTCCAGAAAGTAATACATATACGGTAACTTAAACTAACAATATATGTGCACACAAGAAAAATACTGCACAAATAAGCAGCAGCAATATACAAGAAAGAAAATAACCTCATTATATTATTACCCAATCATAATTCCACCCCTCCCAGATCCCACTCTCAACACACACACACTGTCTTGTCTCTGTTTTGTTCTATGTGCTGCACTTATTTTATATTTTAGAGAACCAGTAAAACAAAACAAAAACAGCTGGTATGTCTGATTGCTGTTTTTACCTGGTATGTGCTGATCTTAACTGGTAAAATACTGTAAATTACTGGTTAACACAGAACCTGTGCTACACACCTCTTCCTGTAGTGGACAACGAAGGCGTCAACGTCAGTGCTGGGGGCCTGAAACACATGCTGCCATCTCAGCAGCACCGAGTTGATGGACAGCGCCCTGGCCTCCAGGAGCTGGGGTGGTCTGGGCGGCTCTGACAAACATGGAGAAAGTCAACAGTTTCACGTTGTGCTTTAACACCAGTGCTGCTCATCAAGATGCTGATGCCAAGCTGAGAGACAAATAACACTGCTGTGTAAAAGTGTGTCATTCTGTTTCTCTTCACACACACAGGTAAACACCAGTCTACACAGCACATACAACCTGGTCGTCAGATTGAAAGCTTGTAGGCTCACAACTATGGTATCTGTGACAGCAATCAAACCAACACAAAAGGAGTGACTGTCAGTTTAGCTAGTTCCTAAGTACAAAGATAATGTTTAATTTTTGGTGCAAGTAAAAAAAATATGAGGAGCAGCTACTCATCTGACATGCATACAAAACAGAAGAATACAACTTTCCTGGCTTGTTTTGGACAGTATGGTGACCTTCAAAATGGGTCAAGATCACAGAACCGGTTTAAACAGGCACAAAGCCCAATTTCAAGTTTCAGACCTTGTCTTGGCACTTTCGAGAGTTTTGAGAGTTTTGACGTTTCGGTTTGACACAGAGAAAGCATTATTCCAGGTAATTTTGGGTTTGCTTTAACTAAGTATTAGTGTATGCAGATTGAGAGAAAGGGGGTGTATGTCTAAGTATGTGTATGTGCGTGTGGTTTATGATTTAGAATTATTGAGATATGTTCTTTGTTGTGCGATCAAATGACAGCTTTAATTTCCCACTGGGATTAATAAAATATATTGTTACTGTTATCACGGAAACCATAACACAAGTTTCTGCCATGACAGAAAGCTCACCAATGACCTTGCTGAAACACACACCAGCATTACTCACATACAGGCAGTCTGCTTTTTTGACAAAATAAAAAATAAAATGGACTCACCGACAATGACAATGCTGACATGGCGGCTACTGTTTCCAAGGATGCTGGTCGCAAGACATTCATACTGACCTGCAGCAGCAAACCAAACACAAAACACATAAGCATGAAAACGTGTACATATATCTGCTTGTATACAGCTAAACACCAATTATATTTCCTCAGGTTTTTGACTGTCTCATCATTTTTCAAGTGTACATATATCATTCATTACAGAATACTCAACACTTTTATCACCATTGTGAGATGGTTGGGGCCAAATCCACCTGCTGTATCTCAGACTCAGTATTCTGCGACTGCTACTTCAATATTACTACCTAATACCATAATACGTAATTAAACACAATATAGTAAAACAAAGTTTCACTCAGTCATTCATGCACACGAGCAGCTCATTCAGGCCAACACCATCATATAAACACACACACTCACATTGAAAAAATAATACATTAAAAAATTAAAATGTAAAACCACAGGTAACATATGCTAAAACACAAACCATTATAATAAATAAATAAACCTCCCCCACCTCCATCCGGCATAATAAATCCCAGCAAATGCAGACCAAACTAAATTCACTCCAATTAAATCATTAGATGTAAATTCAGTAATAAAACAGAACAGGGGTACACTAGTCCATATTGAACAGGTAAATTACAATGCCTTCAGTTAAATTATTAGATTATGAAAGGCAAAGCACGCAGATGAAAATATTTGCACGCTGCCTACACTGTCAGGCCGGCCTGTGTCTCCGGTTAGGAATGGCTGCCCTTGAACGACATCGTACCTTCGTCGCTCTTTGTCACAAACTTCACCAGCAGAGACCCGGGGCGCGGAAAGCTCACTCTCCCGTCCAAGTCGGCCTCAATGCGAGTGCCGTTGTGCCTCCAGCTGATCTGCGGGGTGGGAACGCCCTGAACCCGGCACGTGAGGTTGAGAGAGCGGTGGATGTCGACGCTGGTCTTGCCCACAATGTCCATCACCAGGGGCTTCACTGCAATGCATGGTCACAAACATGCATAATCTGAACTGATTCAGGTCGTGGGGAAAAAAAGAGAAAAAAAAAGAGGAAAAAATAAATAAAACAATAAAGGGAGAAAAAAAGGCCCTTTAATTTTTTGCAGTATAGAAACTTACGAAACATGAAAGAAAAAGCACCCATGTGATAGTTACTGTGTAGCATTAGGGGTAGTCTCCCTCTTTCTGCCACCTCCTGGGATTCTACCCCCCCCCCCCTTGACAAATATATGTTAAACAAGATATATAAACTACACCCCCCCACCCTGCCCCCCTGACAAATATGTGTAAAACAAAATATTTAAACAGGTCAGACCTTTGTCTCAGCTACCATACTGCATAAAAACAAACAACCCAAAGTGACTGGTGCACGACAAGCCATGACACTAAAAACATTCAAATTTTCACACAAGCTTCACTGTTCCTCATTTTCTGACATGTAAAACCCATGGCTTTGTACAGACCCTGCGCCCTGACGACCACTGTCGCTAAGGCCGTGTCCTCACTGTTCACGGCCACGCAGGTGTACTGCCCAGAACTGGACCAGGTAAAGGCAAGGATTGTAAGGGAAGTGTTGTCATAAGACAGCTCCACCTGTCTCCCCAGATCCGATGTACCCTTGAAAAAACAACACACATATAATAACGACAATGACAGACTTCATTTATAAAAAATTTGTGTGGCCTCCATTAATGTACAACCAAACACACTAAAACATCTGAGAACATACAAAATTCGACCCCAAAATACATCAAGAATAGTAACAAAACTACGTGCACACGTGATCAATAGGGGTGCTCAGAGTCTTACATTGTGCAGCCAGTGAACCAACGGTGACGGGTGACCTTGAACATTGCACCTCAAGGTCAAAGGCTGTCCCACCACAGCGGTTATTTCAGCATCGCCAACATCAGCTGTGGGGGGCACTGCAACATAACACCACCATCATTTTCACTTTCAAATCCTATTTTTGTAACAACTTCCCCTCAACAAATCAAGAGACATTACTGAAGGGTTATAAATTGTAGTTGTCCAGTGATCAAAGGCTGCAGTATTCATCATAATAATAATAATAATGGATTATTTATGGCGCTCCATCTCATAAGAGACCAGAGCACTTACAAGGACATAAAGATATGCTCATTTTAGCACACACACACACACACACACACACACACACACACACACACACACACACACACACACACACACACGCACACACACACACACTCATACACACAAACATCATAATTTTTTTTTACATTTTCAGCTCGTCTGACAATCAGCAAGTCATGTCCATAGCAAAATCAGGGGACATGACTGGCCCTTTTTCAGTGACAGTATCTCTCTCACCTTTCAGAGCACAGGAGCTGTGTGAAAGTCGAGGTGGCCATCCTGGGCTCAGCTACCTGTATCGAATAGTCTCTGTGGACGTAAAGCGACACTGATCCTGAGCTCACCTGTCACATCCAGGGTTCCGTTACTCCATGCCAGCCCTCCAGAGTTGTTTCCCCTGCAGGAGTAGTCTCCCCTGTCTTCCACCCTCACTGGGTCGATGTAGAGGCCAGTGGCGAGGAGCCGGTGTCGCTCACCCTCTGTCACCAGCTGCCCATCTGCAACAAAGATGACATTTTTGTTGCTGTCTTGAGCACTGCAACACAGAATCAAAGCACAAGGGAGTTAATTTGTGCTTGAAAGATGTCACCCAAACACAACAACAAAGCCTTGAGTTGCCTACAGTAGCTCTAGGGGACATCCAGGATGTACCTCTGGTGGAGTCTACGTGCCTTGTATTTACTCACGTGCCAAGTGCGAGTTACCATAGGCAACTCAGGTCTTTGTTATTGTGTTTGTGTGACGTTTTTCGAGCCCTAATTAACTCCCTTGTGTGTTGATTTTGCAATAGATGCTCTGGGCTTTGTTCTGTTTCAGATTGACACCGCAAAATAAGTTTGCTGGATTTTGACTTGACACAATTTTCTGTACAACAATAGGAACTGCTTTATATTATAAAAACAAAACAGGCACAAACTGACTCAAATTCTAATGCCAAAAAGGTGTGCAGTAAACAAATGGATGTGCAGGATCTTAGGTATTTGTCAAATATTTTTAATGCAAATTTTTGCATTCAAATGATCTATGTTTTGAAAACAGATACGTGCTGTGTAAGAGCTGTCCATCATTATTATTGTCATTAAAATAAGTATTTAACTAACTCCAATACGAACAGTACAAATGTTTCAGTGATTTTGTCTGCAAGTCTGATGCAGGCATTTCAGTATCTCTCTAGGTTTATGAATAAACAGATTTCTTTTGCAGAAAATCACATCAAAAGGATAAATCATGATCCTTTGCATCAAAAGGATCATGTTTATGAAAACAACAACAACAACACTGTATAATTCAGCTAACAGGTTGTGTTCAAACTCCCCATGTGCATCTCCTCTCTCTTTCACTCCCAAAGCCTTATCTCCTAGCTTGCCACTGCATGGAACAAGACACACCAACAAACATTCCCAACAAGATGGCAAAACAAGACATTGTGGTTAAAAACATAGCACTATCCTTATACCTCCCCCCTCCTCATACACACAAATAAACGAGCAGACAGACAGACAGACAGACAGACACTACTTACCATGGTACCATACAAATGCTGGCAGTGGGTCACCATATATGAAGCAGGGAAGAAGAACAGCATAGTTGACTGTGACACTTCTGGATCCCAGCATCTGTAGAGTCACCGGGGGAACTGAAAACAACATAGTGGACGTTGACAATTCTGAGTCTCAGCACCTGTAGAATCACTGGGGGAAGTGAAAACAGCCATGCCACCGACATCAGGAATACATCAGGGCAATATCCACATAGCCATTCCACCAACATCAGGGCAATATCCACATAGCCATTCCACCAACATCAGGGCAATATCCTCATAGCCATTCCACCAACATCAGGGCAATATCCACATAGCCATTCCACCAACATCAGGGCAATATCCTCATAGCCATTCCACCAACATCAGGGCAATATCCACATAGCCATTCCACCAACATCAGGGCAATATCCACATAGCCATTCCACCAACATCAGGGCAATATCCACATAGCCATTCCACCAACATCAGGGCAATATCCACATAGCCATTCCACCAACATCAGGGCAATATCCACATAGCCATTCCACCAACATCAGGGCAATATCCACATAGCCATTCCACCAACATCAGGGCAATATCCTCATTTAGCCTTGTTGTGACATAGGCATAATGCAAATGAATTGACATGAAAATGAAAATTCCAAACTGAGTTTACAGAAATACAAAAATAATAAATAAAAATAAAAGAGAAAATTTTGAGAGGAAAAGTGGAAGGTTTTCTTGGGTGAAATCCTTCATAACGTTTGCCAATTGCACACTCACCAATAATTGTGACAAAAGCAGACACAACCTTCTGTCCATAGTTGTTTTCAGCAGTGCAGGTATACCGCCCTTCCCAGGACTTTCCAACGTCATTCACCCACAGCTCTTGACCCCAGTTCCTGCAAAAAAACAGATAATCACTGAAACAGTACACCTCCTGCCTCATGACTTTCCAACGTCATTCACCCACAGCTCTTGACCCCAGTTCCTGCAAACAACCCAGATAATTACTGAAACAGTACACCTCCTGCCTCATGACTTTCCAACGTCATTCACCCACAGCTCTTGACCCCAGTTCCTGCAAAAAAACAGATAATCACTGAAACAGTACACCACTTCATGACTTTCCAACGTCAGTTACCCCCAGCTCTTGTCCCCAGTTCCTGCATCACTGAAACTGTGCACCACCCTTCCCAACTTTCCAGCATCATTAATCCCCCCCCCCCCCCCAAACAAGAAACAAACGTTCACACACAAACGTTCACACTCAAACACACAAATGCAACAAACACACACACATGCATGCATGCACACATGTGCACACATACACACCCACCCACACACACCACAATAAACACACAAATGCAACACACACACATGCATGCAGACACTCCCGCATGCACACACACACACACACACACACACACACACACACACACACACACACACACACACACACACACATATACACACACACACACACACCACATCAAAGCTACACAAAGAACATGCCAACTCACGTGACAGACACAGTTGAGGAAGTCTGCAGCCTCTCCCCATTAAAAGTCCAGAAGACCGACTGCACAGTGGCCAGGTCAACATGGCAGGTCAAGTGGAGCAGTGTGCCCTTGACTACCTTTGTGTCTATGGGGGGCTCTGTAATCACTGGGGCTCCTATGGACAAACAAATAAAAAACATTAGCTGACAACAATAGGACCTTAGCAGCCCCCTACCCCCTCTCCACCCCCCAAAAATGATTTATATAAGCGAAGGTCTAGTGGCCAGTAGCATGACCCCCCAATAAAGCACACAGTAGGAGCAGAAAAATACAAATGATGACTGTGGAAGAAGAAAACAAGCACAGTTACCTCGCACAGTGAGCTGAGCGATTGTGGACGTTCGACTGGTGGGGACGGAGTAACTGTTGCTGGCCACGCAGTAATACGCCCCTTCATCACTCTCCTGCACTGAAGAGAAGTGAAGGTTCCTCTCAGCACCGTTTGCAATCACAGTGGCAGCAAACATGCCCGTGCGCTGAACAAAGGGGGTGTAGTCTTTGTACCATGTGACTGAGGCTGGGGGAACACTGTGTGGGGGTGTGCAGTGAAGTGTGACTGCATTTCCCGCTAAAACAGTGACGTCGGAGGGTTCCTTCACAAACTCCAGTCCGATAGCTGATGCAGAGAGAAAAAAAATAAATAATGCAAATCATGTAAACATCAACAGACACAATGCATTTGCTCCTTTTGTATTTCTGACAATTCAAATGACTGCATTTTAAGAACATAAACTAATTTGACATTACCCTCCCAGCATCTAGAAAATTCTGGTGAAGGAGTAACCATAGTAGCTTAAATGATAACCATGAGAGTTCAAAACTACTTAATGTTACCATATATCCATATCATTATGGACTACATCAACTGTAATCGCTAACATAATTACTGATGAGTCAATATGCTCGACAGGGAAAAGCAAAGACTCAAGATTACTTCATTATCTCATCAGAGAAACTAAATAAGTGGCTAAACATTACTCATATCATAGGAAACAATAACACATATTGCATATTTTAAAATTCCTAGTACAGATGTTGAAAATACATGTAATATAAAAAGGTACATAGTTAACAAATAAGTAATATATATGAAATTTATGTGATGCTGTAATACATTCTCACACACACACACACACACACACACACACACACACACACACACACACACACACATATCATGCACTACATTTTAAAAACACCCATTTATAAAAACAGCAACAATAACAAAATGCTGAAGCAACTCACAAGCGACAATGACCAAAGTAGCATTGGACCGCACGCTGCCCACTCTGTTTCTGGCCTTACAAGAGTACAGCCCAGCGTCCTCCACTGTGACTCTTGGAATGACCAGAGTTCGATTGGGTCGAATGAAGACCCTGGAGTCATCGACGTAATGAGCATCCTTGAACCACAGTACATATGGTAGAGGGTAGCCAATCGCATCACAGTCTAGCGTCAGTTGTTGAAACTCTCGTGCTATCACTTGTGGTGTGAAGACGGACAGGATCTGGGGCAGCACATCCACAGCTTGGGCAGAACAAAATGAAAAAGATACTAAAACAACACAACCCTACCCAAAAGAGAGAGAGAGAGAGAGAGAGAGAGAGAGAGAGAGAGAGAGAGAGAGAGAGAGAGAGAGAGAGAGAGAGAGAGAGAGAGAGAGAGAGAGCATTCCTTCAAATTTGGCAAACTATTTTAAAACACATTCAGTCAAGCTCTTCAACTGAATATACATATTATATTGACTTTTAAAAGTTGTTTCAGAGAAAAAGGTAAAAAGAAAAAGAAGAACAAAGACACCCCCCCCTCCTCCAACCCAATCCCAGTTGAAAAACAGAGCAAATCACACTATTTAATTAAACTTTACTGTTAGCCATATAAAAAATAGTAACACAAACAGAAATTATAGGCGCTATAAATTAAAATACACACTGTGGGGCCATCTGCACCACCAAGGTATTGATTCCAATGAAACGCATTTCAATTCAATATTGAGAATGACACCCCCCCCCCTACCCCCCAGCAAAGCTGACAAACTACCCCCACCTGTTGGAGTGACCATGGCGGCAGAACTCTTGACCGTTTCCCCAGACAGAGGGTTTTGAGCCACACAGCGAAATGACCGCGGAACATCGTCCACCACCCTGTACATCAGCTTCATAGAAATCTGCGCCGACAGCCCTGTTCTGTCAAACTCTCCGTAAGAAGCAGTCAGAGCTTTGGCGTTCTCCAGCCTCACGTCATTCATCTCCCAATGCACTGTGGGATAGGGGGCGCTGCGGCCGGTGACACAGGTCAGCACAGCCTCTGAGCCGATGGATGTGCTTGTATTCTGTGGCTGCATGATGAAGTCTCTGATATCTGCACACAGTTCAGGGAGGGGAGTTATCACACAAAGTGAACGGCAAAGGCCTACATTTGAACCCAGCAAGTGAGCACGTTAAAACACTAACAGTACCCTAACAGCACTCTCACCTCTCAGCTTCTTTCTTTCTTTGTTCTGCACAGGCACTCTGGGCCTCGCTCTGTTTCAGGCTGTTACATTAAAGCACTGAATAAATAAAGAGAAAAAACAAAAACAAAAAAACACACGACAACTCCTGTGGTAATAATGATTGATTGATGATCGCTTATATAGCACTATTCTCCGCTCTCTTGAGCAGACTCACTGCGCTCGCATGTGGTGCTACATGAGTGACTAGCTTTTTATAGCGCGTTTTTGAATATCCACCGAAGTGGTGTACTTAAGCGCTGGCATGGCTGGTGCCACATGAAACTGCAGCCGTTTCGGCGCAAGTTCTGTGTACACCATGCAACCATGCACCATGTCACTTCATGCACAGCCACATACGTAAGGTGTATGCGTGTTTAACTGTAACCTGCCACCTGCACTTGGCAGAATGACTGGGATCTTTTATGTGCGACTGTGGTAACACGGGGGTGGAACGGATACCGAAGTAAGAGTCAGCACAGATAGTCGACCCTGGAGAAGAAAATTCTCCCGCCGCTCCTGCAGGGATTCGAACCCGCGACCTTTCAGTCACGAGTCCGGCGCTCTAACCACTGAGCTATCCCCGCCCCCTATGAATACAGTTTAACAATTTACAAGTTACACTCATGTTTTGCATGCTTATAACTATAACTATGTAGGATCAAAATACAGAAAAGGTTGAAAAGAACACTTATTCTGATCACATGATACATGCTGTGTGCAAATTTTGAGGGTAAACCACCTTTTTATATGATGAACAGCTCACCATACACAAAAGGTTAAAAAAAGCACTTTTTTTGATCACATGATACATAATGTGTGCAAGTTTTGAGGGTAAACCACCTCTTTATATGATGAACAGACCGACAATACACAAACAAATGATTAGAGGACTCAAATCTGACTGAGCATCTACTTATCTTTCAGTTGGTGAACAAGTTCTTGAGATCATGAGTTTTACATGCGTAGCACAAGTGACCACCCAAGTTCCCACCATCTCCATCCAAAAGAAGCAGAGAATAGTGGTATACAAAAATGATCAATCAATCAGTCAATAAATTAATAGGAATTGAACCTTCAACTCACATGCGATGACCACCTGGGCCGTCGCCTGGACCTCTGTCACCTGCCCTGTGTCCTGGTCCTCCCTCACCACGCATGTGTATTCCCCCTCGTCCTCCTGACCCACCCTCGGCACAAAGAGGGAGGCGTTAGCCATCAGCAGCGCCCTGGGCTGCACCGCCGATTGGTTGAAGAGCCAGGTGTAGGTCAGCTGACCCCCTGATGGAACCTCGCTGATGGCCCGACAGTCCACCACCAGGTCCTGGCCCAGGGTCAAGGCCATGTGTCGAGGTTTGGTCAGCCATGCTGCGAGACACAAGGCACAGTGCTCATGTTGCTTGTCTGCTCAGTTACATCAAGGATATTTCACATCAAGATAGTGCACCAAAGATACTATATGCCAAAATAGTGCATCCTCAGCTACATCAGGGATATTACACACCAAGATAGTGCACTGATTGTATTTCAATAGCGTATGTGTTGTGCTATTGTTATTGTATCATGGTTTGTATATTCAAGAAAGAAAGAAAGAATAAAAAGATAGTGCACCAAAGATGCTGAATACCAAGATAGTGCAGTACAGCCCACTTGAGAAAAAAAACAAATTGATGCCAAATTTTCCTGGAATGAAAAAACTGGCTCTGCTGTCTGGGTCTTCTTCCCTGACAACAGCAGAAACATCACACAGACCACAAAGTGTTGTCAGAAAGAAAATGCGTCATAATCAGGCCATATGTCAGCTCCCTTTCTGCCTTCAGTTTTTCACTCTTCCTGAGCCCATGTGTCAAAGAAAACCTTTCATTTTTATGCTTTGTATACTGATGAAAAATAAAGATTTATTTGATTTTATTATCTGATTTTATTTAACTCAAAGCATAGACACTACAATAACACACATTCTTAACACAACCAGTCTTTGCCATTAGATACTCAGCCAGTTATGAAGACACATGGCACCAGCCATGTCACAACCAAACAGCCCCGTAACCATTTTGGTGGACATTCAAAATGCACTGCGTAAGCTACAGTCACTCAATCAGACAATTAAACTGCAGTGGTTCTTCTTGGAAGCAGAACATTAGTCACCACTGTGAAGCATTTAGGACTCATCTTGAGATGAGGCACTCGACAAGTGTTTGTATAAAAAAAGGTTTTTAAAAGGGCACTAACTGTCATGCCTATCATTGTATTCAGGTGTGGGTTGCGCCATCTTGATATATATACATAATAATTATCATCCTTGGTTACATCCTGCTTATTTCAACAGAGGTACAACCAGCTACGGCATCCACACCCACTGACCAACTAAGACATACCTACCCAAGCTACCCATCAACCACTGAACCCAGCAAGGATCCACTCACCCATTTTGTACTGTGACCCAGCGTCATCCAACTGTGGCATTAAACTAGTCAGCCAGGTGTGAATCCACAAAAACACCCACCCACTAATTAATCAAGTTGCTTGAGCTACAATAAAGACTAGGTGGTGGGGGTGGGGTACGTAGAGGTACTTAGGAGTACAAGGGGTGGGGGGGGGGGGGGGGGATAGAGAGTATATGAGAAATTGCTCTGCTGTGTACCTGATGGTACTGTTCATTAGAGGTAATAGTTGGTAAAATACTGACCTATTTGTGTGGTGACACGAAGCGCGGTGAAGAGGGTGAAGGAGAGAAGAAGAACATGGTGAGCACAGGTTGACAGCCGCATGGTTGTCTAAAGCACATCATCTGCAAAGACAGCAATCCCTTCAGGATCACACACTACACTACCTTCCTAGAAAGATCCCATGCTAACCCAGAAGCAAAGGAAGAAGAAGAAGAAGAAGAAGAAGAAGAAGAAGAAGAAGAAGAAGGAGAGGAAGAAGAAAAGAAGAAGAAGAAGACAATGACAAGTTGCAGTTGTTAAGAAATCCCTGCACCAAGGCAGGCAGAGTCAGTCAGTCACACACTGGTCTGGAGACAAAATTAGATGAAGGGTTCTTTGATGCTTTGTCACAATTCCCTCCAGTTCACAGAATCAGTAACAGACTTGTACAGCGAGTCTTGCTCCTCTTTCTGAGCTGGCTTTTCACAAGGTACACTGGCTGCATTTTCCTGTGGGGATTCCATGCAAAACAAATCACTAAACATGTTCCCACACAGTCATGCATGCACGCACACACATGCACCCCCCCCCCACACACACACAAAAGAACTGCCTAAACATACACACACATATGATCTCTGTTTCTCAGCATAGCAGTTGTGCTTACCTATCACTTATCACATTCAAAGCGGGTGTCCACCTCATGGTATCAGAAATGAAGTAATGTTGTATAGCTCTAGCAACAGCACCTGGTAACAATGTCCTTGGTTCTATGCAATGTGTGTCATCCACATTCTGATCCACGTCCGCTTCAGGTCAACCTAAGCCATATGCAGAGAGCTACATGTTATTCAAGGTACACCTCTGTTGTAACAGGCAACCCTCTATTTCACACCTGTGTTGTAACAGGCAACCTTCTATTTCACACCTGTGTTGTAACAGGCAATCCTCTATTTCACACATGTGTTGTAACAGGCACCCCTCTATTTCACACCTCTGTTGTAATAGGCAACCCTCTATTTCACACCTCTGTTGTAACAGGCAACCCTCTATTTCACACCTCTGTTGTAACAGGCAACACTCTATTTCACACCTCTGTTATAACAGGCAACCCTCTATTTCAGACCTCTACTGCAACACTAACGGGCAACCCTCTATTTCACACCTCTGTTGTAACAACAAACCCCCTAATTCACACCTCTGTTGTAACAACAAACCCTCTAATTCACACCTATGTTGCAACAACAAACCCTCTAATTCACACCTCTGCTGTAACAACAAACCCTCTAATTCACACCTCTGTTGTAACACTATCATGCAACCCTCTATGTCACACTTCTTTTTAACAGGCACACCTCTACAGAACATTTCAGTTGTAACAGGCAGCCCTCTATTTTACACTTCTGTTGTAACAGGCAGCCCTCGATTTTAAACTTCTGTTGTAACTGGCAGCCCTCGATTTTACACTTCTGTTGTAACAGGCACACCTCTACAGAACACTTCTGTTTCAACAGGCAGCCCTCTACGGCACAATTCTGATGTTCTGTTGTAACATGTAACCCTCAAAAGGAGCAGTTCTTCTGCACGCTTCTTTTGTAACAGGCAATCTTCTGCTGCACCTCTGGTGTAACAGGCAATCTTCTGCTGCACCTCTGGTGTAACAGGCAATCTTCTGCTGCACCTCTGGTGTAACAGGCAATCTTCTGCTGCACCTCTGGTGTAACAGGCAAACTTCTGCTGCACCTCTGGTGTAACTGGCACAATCTCTGCTGCACCTCTGGTGTAACAGGCACAGCCTGCTGTAACAGGTAGCCCTCACTGCCCACTGCTGCTGCTGTAACAGGCACAGCTCTGCAGCACACTTATGCTGTAGCAGGCAGCCCTCTACCTCTGCTGTAACAGGCAGTTCTACAGCACACCTCTGCTGTAACAGGCAGCCCTCTACCTCTGCTGTAACAGGCAGTTCTACAGCACACCTCTGCTGTAACAGGCAGCCCTCTACAGCACACCTCTGCTGTAACAGGCAGCCCTCTACAGCACACCTCTGCTGTAACAGGCACAGTTCTACAGCACACCTCTGCTGTAACAGGCACAGTTCTACAGCACACCTCTGCTGTAACAGGCACAGTTCTACAGCACACCTCTGCTGTAACAGGAACAGTTCTACAGCACACCTCTGCTGTAACTGGCACAGTTCTACAGCACACCTATGCTGTAACAGGCACAGCTCTACAGCACACCTCTGCTGTAACAGGAACAGTTCTACAGCACACCTCTGCTGTAACTGGCACAGTTCTACAGCACACCTATGCTGTAACAGGCACAGCTCTACAGCACACCTCTGCTGTAACTGGCACAGTTCTACAGCACACCTATGCTGTAACAGGCACAGCTCTACAGCACGTTTGTTGTATTTTGTAACAGGCACAGCTCTACAGCACACTTTTGTTGTAACAGGCACAGCTCTACATCACACTTCTGCTGTAACAGGCAGCTCTCTACTGTCACACTTTTGCTGTAACAGGCACAGTTCTACAGTATATTGTTAAAACAAGCACAGCTCTGCAGCACACTTCTGCTGTAACAGGCAGTCCCCTACTGTCACTCTTCTGTTGTAACATGCACAGCTCTACAGTGTATATTGTTAAAACAGACACAACTCTACAGCACACTTTTGCTGGAAGAGTCACAGTGCTGTCTATACCTCTCAATCTCCAGGATAGAACAACAATGGGATCTGCAAGAAAACATTGCTTTCACTCAAATATGCATGATAATTGTTCCCCCTGGTGAATCCCCTTTCTGGCCTCCACCACCAATCTTGGCACTGTCTTCTGCTCCTCCTCCTTCTTCAGTGACCCATGAAAACCTCAACTGCTGGAGAAATATTTGGATCTACTCCTGATTTTAAATGAAAAACACCCCCCCTCCCCCAACACACACACACACGCACACACACACACACACACACACACACACACACACACACACTCATACACACAAGAACAAAAAGAGGGTAACCCATCTATTTGCACATTTATGTTGGAACATGTAACTGTCTACTGCACACTTCTGTTGTAACACAAACTGGCAACCCTAGTCTGTATGTATGTTTTTGTTGTCACACTAACAGTAACAGGCAGCTCTCTATATGTATAAGGCAACCCACAAATATTTCCATCACTCTGGCTGATGTCACTCAGGGGAAATCAAATGAAACGAAATCAATGTTTTATTTTATGTCTGTTCACAGCAAGGCGATAGTGGATCAACTCAGGAGGAAAGACATTACCACTGAACCACTCCCGGCTACTTTAAC
The DNA here is from genome assembly GCA_963584105.1 of Alviniconcha strummeri. Lineage (NCBI taxonomy): Eukaryota > Metazoa > Mollusca > Gastropoda > Provannidae > Alviniconcha > Alviniconcha strummeri. The sequence continues at coordinate 15,894,758 of OY757551.1, forward strand.
TAAGCAGTGGGGCTGCATGAGGGATGTATAATTTATAGCCCAGCACCAAGACAGTCCTCTGGGGATGCTGGCCGTCAATACATCGCTGTCTACCCTCCCCTTCATTGCTGTGCTGTTGACAAGATAGATGCAGTGGTCAACCTCACACCACAACTACAGCCACACTGGTACAGTCTGCTGTCAAGGGGAGCCACCTGGTGCACTGTTATTGTGTTAGTGAACATGTCATACACACACGAACACAGCCAGAGACACACACAACCACACACACACACACAGAGCCAGACACACAGCCAGCCAGATACTGAGACAGACAGACAAACAAGTAACACACACACACACACACACACTCTCACATGCACACACACACACTCACATGCACACACACACATACACACACACACACACACACTCACATGCACGCACACACTCACATGCATGCACACACACTCTCTCTCTCTCACATGCACACACACACACATGCATGCACACACACACACACATGTGCACACGTACACACACACACACACGCACTCACATGCATGCACACACACACACACACACAAAAACAATCACATGCACACACACACACACACTCACATGCATGCACACACACACACATGTGCACACGTACACACACACACACACGCACTCACATGCATGCGCACACACACACACACACACACACACACACACACACACACACACACACACACACACACACACACACAAACAATCACATGCAGACACACACACACACACACACACAATCACACACACACACACACACACACACACACACACACACAGGGGGGAGGGGGGTGTGACCAGGGGAGGCTGCGGCTACTGTTACTCTGACAACTCGGCAATGAAGGTGTCAAGGAAATAGGAGTCAAACCATCTCTTTGGGGAGATGATCCCACTCATTCACAGCTCTGGAGAAAATGAGTTCATGCTGCCCGGCACAAGTGAACCTCTTAATCTGAGGTGTTTGTGCTGGCAGGGTTTGTGTTGGTCTTAGTGTTTGGCCCTCTGGAAAGCTACGGCACCAGTTCATTGTCAAAATGTGACCCAGAGAGCAGCAAAGACTGGGCAGCAGACAAGAAACCAAAGACTATAAATCACCAGTCACCTCAAGTGGGACATCCATGGTAGTGTGTGTGTGTGTGTGTGTGTGTGTGTGTGTGTGTGTGTGTGTGTGTGTGTGTGTGTGTGTGTGTGTGTGTGTGTGTGTGAGTGAGTGTGTGACTCTGTGTTCACTGTCAGTTCCATTGTGTTGGTGGCTGATTAAAACCAAAAGTGTAAAACTAATAAAAGGGGGGCCAAAGTGAAGAACTATCACTGGACCCATCAACAGAAATGGACTACATATAGAGATGTATACACAGAGCACTGTGACAACAGGTTTTCACCGAATTTCTCATCTCATTTCTAAAAAACAAACAAAAAAGAAGAAGAAAAATTAACAACAACAAAACAAAAACAACAACTAAATACTGACAGAACCACAGAATGACACATGCAGGAGGAAATATTTGCCCAATTTCTACACTTCAGGCCATCTTGTGAGGACCTGATTTAGTTTTAATTTTTATAAAAAAATATTTTACCACAAGACTAAGATATTCCAACTTCGACTAACAGTAAAAAAGAAAAAAGAAAAGGGTGTGGTGTGTGTGTGTCCTTTTTAACATTTTAATGATAGAACAAAATAACAAAATACAAGAAAACAAACAAACAACAACAACAACACTTGAAATTCAGCTGAAATTTGAAAACAAACCAGCAAAACAAGACAAAATCTGAACCGCACACAGTCTGTACTGCACTGCATACAGTTAATTCCATTAACTGCAGCTCAGATGTAAAACAATTGCAATTCCAACCAATTCATAATCACATAAATGTGAATTTATTTCAGAATAAGCTGTACATATATATATATATCTCAGATGACTAAAGGTGTTCAAAATCAGAGTGTTTAGAATACACTCTGGACACAGGGACAGAACAGGGGTAGCAGGGATAGCTCAGTGGTAAAGCGCCAGACTTGTGATGGAATAGTCATGGGTTTGACTTTGAGTTCCTGGCAGGAGTGGCAGAATTTTTTTCTTCTGCTGGGTCAGCTTTCTGTGCTGACTCTTATTTCAGTATCCATTACTGTGTTACCGCAGTCTGCTTGAGTGCACAGAATAGCACAGTATAAAAGTTAATTAAAAGCAATCAATAACACCATCCTTGTGCACTAGAAGCAGGGAGAGCAGAGATAGCTCAGTCAGAGTCAGTGGTAGAGTGCCAGACTTATGATCAAAAGATCACAGGTTTGAGTCTTAGCAGGAATGTCAGCAGAATTTTCTTCTTCATGGTCACCTTTCTGTGCTGGTTCTTATATAGGTATCTGTTCCATTCTTGTGTTATGGCAGTAGCATGTAAAACTAAAAGATCGCAGTCATTCTGCCAAAATTACAGGTGGTAGGTTAGGTCAACTTTCTGTGCTGATTCTTATATCGGTATCTGTTCAGTTCTTATGTTATGGCAGTAGCATGTAAAAGATTGCAGTCATTCTGCCAGAATTACAGGTTGTAGGTTACAGCTAAACATATATATTATATATTATACACTTCATATATGTGGCTTTAAATAAGACATTAAAAGACTGTGAACTGGTGCATGGTTGTATGGTGTAAGTATACCACTTTGGTGGATATTATGAAAATAAAAGGCACCATATATAAAGTATAGTTACTCACTCTGAATCACATGTGATACAAGTATAGCCTGCCCAAGAGCAGAGAATAACACTATGTAAAATGAATCAATGAATTAATTAATTAGTAAGTCCAGTATTCAGCACTGTTTTATTTACCAGGCTCCAACTACCTGGAACCAACACTCTTTTTGTGTTTGTCATGCTACTTCAGTCAGTTCTTTCCAGAATTTCTTGAAAATTGTACTCTTTTAAAACCTTTTTGTCCGTTGCATTGCCCAGAGATGTGTGTGTGTGTGTGTGTGTGTGTGTGTGTGTGTGTGTGTGTGTGTGTGTGTGTGCGTGCGTGCGTGTGATTGTGTGCATGTGTGTGTGTGTGTGGTTGTGTGCACGTGTATGCATCATGCATGTGTGTGGATGTGTGT
>OY757551.1:15903089-15905589 GCA_963584105.1 Alviniconcha strummeri
ACTGAGTGCTCGATACTCTGTGCGCTGTGAACTCAGCCACAGACTGCTGGGTGAGTCAGTGAGTGAGTGTTCGATACCCTGTGCGCTGTTAACTTAACCACAGGCTGCTGTGTGAGTGAGTGAGTCAGTGAGTGAGTGTTCGATACCCTGTGCGCTGTGAACTCAACCACAGACTGCTGGGTGAGTCAGTGAGTGAGTGTTCGATACCCTGTGCGCTGTGAACTTAACCACAGGCTGCTATGTGAGTGAGTGAGTCGGTCAGTCAGTCAGTGCTCGCGATACCTTGTGCGCTGTGAACTCAACCACAGGATGCTGGGTGAATCAGTGAGTGAGTGAGTGCTCTAAATTGTAAATAAGTAAACATTGTGATTAACGTCAACAGAAACCATAAGGCTTATTAGGGACGGGTAGAAGGGGGGAGGGAGTATGGAGGTGGGTTGGTTGAGTGTTGCTTTACGTCCACGGAAACCGTGGGCTTATTAGGGACGGGAGCCCAGGACAGACACCTCGACATTCACACAGCTCCTGAGCTCTGCGGAGGTGGGGGAAGAGGGAGATTATATGTCTATCGCTAGACTGTCACCACCAGAATGTCTCCCGCATTAAGATGGGCAGCGATGAGAGACATTTTAATGTTTCATTAATTATGAGGGACAAAGTCACAAGACAGTGTCCACAGACCACAAGTTTTGAATCAGAAAGGAGAGCCGAAGCGGATTCGAACCGAGGTCCCTCTGCTTACCAGTCTAACGCCTTGCCGCTAGGCCAAACCAAGTCTAGCTTTCCGGCACCCTTCCTCCAAACTCTGCCGTAACTGGGTACGCTACTGAGACTGCACTTCGTACTTCTGCCTGTCTGTCTCATGCTGTGAGCGCCCTCCGTCAGAGCTCAGGAGCTGTGTGAAAGTCGAGATGGTCGTCCTTGGCTCCCCATCCTTGATAGGCCTTATGGGTTTTTTGGACGTAAAGCACCGTGTTTACTTACTTGGGTTTTGTACAGAGCTCAGGAGCTGTGTCAAAGTAGGGGTGGTCGTCCTGGGGTCCACGTCCCGAATGGTCAGTACGGTTTCTGTGGACGTAAAGCAACATTCAGCTTGAACTCTGTCTCATGTCGGAGCTCAGAAGCTGTGTGAAAGTCAAGGTGGTCGTCCTGCGGTCCCCGTCCCTAAATTAATAAGTTTTATGGTTTCTGTAAACCCATGTTTACTTACTTGGGTTTTGTGCAGAGCTCAGGAGCTGTGTCAAAGTCGAGGTGGCCCGGTGTTTCAGGGTGGCCGTCCTTGTACGTTGTCCCTGATAAGCCTTATGGTTTCTGAGAAAGTAAAGCACCATGAAAGAAGGAGAAGAAACGCTCGCTGTCAGAGCTCATGAGCTGTGGGAAAGTCGAGGTGGCCGCCCTGGGCCCCTTCCTTAATAGTCCGTCCGGTCTCTGTGGACGTAAAGCAACACTAAACTCTAACGCGCCCTCCCTAAAGTTTGGAAGACGTTCGATTAGGACTCAGTGTCATAAGCATCAGAGCATCCTCCCGGGGTTAAACAAAACTAGCGGTTTATTTGCGCTGGCGTAACCACTTTGGGCCATTGTAAGAGAAACGGGGCCCGATATCAGTTGTCCGCGTTGTTACAAATCCATCGCCATTTGAACACTAAAGATCGAACGAGAGTCAGCGGACAGTTTTCGGAGACTGGCGTATGTCGTAACCAGTGCTGGCAGTGGCTGGAAGAAGGATGTCGTAACCCGGAGCTTGGAGTTGGCAGTAAGTGCAGTAAAAAAAAAAAAAAAAACGTTTTCCATCCCCTTACACATCGACCCCAAATCGACCCACAGAGGTCGTTAAACAGGGAGTGACCGTGAGCGAGCGGCTGTCAGCTCGATCCAGTTTTAAGACACAGGACATAATAACTGACAACTCGATCCAGTTTTAAGACATAGGACATAAGAATTGTTCAACTCGATCCATTTTTAAGACATAAGACATACGAACTGACAACTCGGTCCAGTTTTAAGACTTAAGACATAGGAATTGACAACTCGATCCAGTTTTAAGACTTAAAACATAAGAATCGACAACTCGATCCAACTTTAAGACATACGACATACGAATTGACAACTGGATCCAGTTTTAAGACATAAGACATAATTGACAACTCGATCCAGCTTTAAGACATAAGAACTGACAACTCGGTCTAGTTTTAAGACATAAGACATAAGAATTGAATGTCTCTTGCTTTAAAGTTGGACCGGGTTTGTTTTTGTTGAGCTCAGTCGATCAGTACGTACTTTTTACAAGAAAGCTTTTGCAGCTGTTTCTTAACCGCTTCACTGTCCCAGCTTGTAAAATTTCCGGGCTGAAAGATGTACGGACGTGCCTGCCAACAGTATAATTATTTTCTGGTCCTGTAACACATCTACTTTCAATACTATGCATTTTGATGAAAGTCCTTTCACATACCAGTGCGAAAAAGAAAAGAAAAAGGCATGCGGGTTTTAAATTTCGCTC
>OY757551.1:15914826-15950062 GCA_963584105.1 Alviniconcha strummeri
ACGGCCGTCAGCACTTAGGCAGCGAGAGGATCGAACCCCGCCACCCCCTGGGAAACTGCAGCCTTGGGCGGCGTGTCTCCACGCCACTGGTGCTCCTGTGGGAAGGAAAGACTGAGGGAGATGAGCAAGAAGAACAGAGACAAACTGGGTGTGGAAAGAGCTACAGCGGAACTCACTCACTTACAATTACATTACTACGTTACTTTTTCCTTGCCGACGCCTTCCTACGTCTCAGAATTATGCTCCTCGTGTGCAGTTTCTTTCTAAGACTAAGAGCAGCCCGGGAGACGGGATGAAGCCATAGCTGTCCCGAACTGTTCGCTGTTGAGAACTTGTCTTCACGTGATGCTACAAGGAGAATAAAAATGGTTTTCAAGCAGGCAGAGGTCATTACTGATGGTGCCCGGCTATAAGCATATGTACTTTATGTAGAAAGCACCTTTCCTAAGACATTATATGACGTCCTATGTGCAACATGGAAACACATTACCTTAGACATTATATGACGTCCTGTGTGCAACATGGAAACACATTACCTTAGACATTATATGACGTCCTACGTGCAACATGGAAACACATTACCTTAGACATTATATGACGTAAGTAAGTAAGTAATTAGTGTTTTACGCCCTGTCAACCAGTGCGGTTATATCAGGGCAAACCTTATATGACGTCCTATGTGCAACGTGGAAACACTTTATCTAAGACATTATATGACGTCCTATGTGCAACGTGGAAATACTTTATCTAAGACATTATATGACGTCCTACGTGCAACGTGGAAACACTTTATCTAAGACATTATATGACGTCCTACGTGCAACGTGGAAACACTTTATCTAAGACATTATATGACGTCATATGTGCAGCTGCACACTTGAAAACACATTGCCTAAGACATATGACGTCCTATACTCAACCGGGAAACACCTTGCCGAAGACATATGACATCCTATACTCCAACCGGGAAACACCTTGCCTAGGACATGTAACATCCTATATACAACTGGGAAACACCTTGCCTAAGACATTACATGACGTCCTGTAAGCAACTGGGAAGCACCTTGCAAAGGACACTGTATGACATCCCAACGGCAGAGGATGGGTGCAGGCAAAGTATAGTGTCTCGACCTCCCGCTCGTCTTAAATATGTTTTAATGTGGTGTAGTAAGAGAAAACATGTGCTGAAAGGAAAGCGTTTCCAATGGCCCTCACCACAAGCTGGTCTGCAGAGGTTTTCCGCTGCAGTGGCTTATTTCAGTTCTGGCGGAATTGGCAGAACGTTTAGGCACCTTGCTGACCGGCGATTTTGTAGAGCTGCCAGAGACAGTTTTATTCGGTTAACGGTTACTTTGACTACGTCTCACGTGACGTTCGCGTGCAGTTTTCATTGGTTGTTTGCACGGGGCGTAGCAGTGTCACGTAGAGAAGACGAGTGGAGTCATGTAGCAATGTTGGAAGGGGCGGGCAGTGTTATACCATGTCTCACGTCATTGTTGGAAGGGACGGGAAGGGAAGTGTTAGGTCATGTTTCACGTCGTTGTTGCAATGTTGGAAGGGACAGGGAAGGGAAGCGTTAGGCCATGTCTCACCGGTGAGTTCACCGATGTAAAACTGATGTTGTTCTTGCGTGTTTGACAGAAACCAGTCATAAATCAAATCCTTGTAAACTACATCGCCCCCCCCCCTCGCCCCCCCGCATCTTGTCTCCCTCATCTCTCTCTCCCACCCACCCCCATCTTGTCTCCCTCATCTCTCCCCCCCCCATCTTGTCTCCCTCATCTCTCCACCCCCCGTCTTGTCTCCCTCATCTCCCCCCCCCCATCTTGTCTCCCTCATCTCTCCCCCCCCCATCTTGTCTCCCTCATCTCTCCCCCCCCCCCATCTTGTCTCCCTCATCTCTCTCCCCCCCATCTTGTCTCCCTCATCTCTTCACCCCCCCGCCATCTTGTCTCCCTCATTTCTCCCCCCCCATCTTGTCTCCCTCATCTCTCCACCCCCCATCTTGTCTCCCTCATCTCTCTCCCCCCCCCATCTTGTCTCCCTCATCTCTCCCCCCCATCTTGTCTCCCTCATCTCTCCCCCCCCCCCATCTTGTCTCCCTCATCCCCCCCCCCATCTTGTCTCCCTCATCTCTTCACCCCCCACCCCCCCCATCTTGTCTCCCTCATCTCTCCCCCCCCCCATCTTGTCTCCCTCATCTCCCCCCCCCCATCTTGTCTCCCTCATCTCTCCCCCCCCCCATATTGTCTCCCTCATCTCTCTCCCCCCCCGCCCCCTTGTCTGACAGTTGGACTTTCTCGGTTCCTTTGTTTCCTGTTATTATTATCATCTCTACTCAGTGCAAGCAAAAGTTCACAGTTCGTCTTTTCAGATACAAGCAAGATTTCACAGTTCGTCTTTCAGATACAAGCACAATTTCACAATTCATCTGCTCAGACTGATACACTGTTCACAGTCCGTCAGCTCTGATGCAAACAGAAGTTCACAGTTCGTCTGCTTAGGCAAAATTTTACAGTTCGTCCTCTTCGGCAAATACAGGCCAGATCTCACGGTACGTCAACTCGGGTACAGTACAAAGATGAGTCAATGTTCGCCCGGTAACACTTTCCTGTAAACTGTTATTTCATCCAATACACAGCTGCACCAGTATGCAGACAGAGAAAGACATATGCGCTGACAGGCATGCAGGCAGGAAGACAGACATGCAGGCAGGCAGACAAACAGAAACAGTGATACCTGTATATAATGCCAATCACGATCTGCACTGGTCAGTTGTCGTGGTTTTCTGGGTAGGTCAAGTCGCTCGGCCCTCCCATCCTGAGGATTCCCTTTTTTCCCCCTCCACTTTCAAGTATCGGTCATATCAGTACGGAAGCAAGTCTCGTTCATGTCATTACGCAAGGATAAACTTACTATGTATACATCCTCAGTTCAAAGGATCGACTGGTGTACACGCAGACGGAGGAAAATGCTGTTGGGAACAGCTTGGCTTTTTGCATTGTACAGAGTAGCATCATAAAGTTGCAGTGGTTTTTCTTCTAGTTTTTGCGTGTTCGCCTTTGCTCGCTGTTGTCATTGTTTGGTACATTTGTTTACTTATTCATTTTAAACATTCCTTAGCTAGTGTCCGTAGTAAACAGTAAACATTTCGAATTTGCGGCTCTTCGTTTGATCCTTTGCATTCTGTTTTGCGGTTCCATCTCAGATCGTCGCTAGTTTCATTTCAGCAGCTGTTTTAACCAAAATATGTGCAAGTCCACATGCTGAGTATTCAAGTCGTTGACTGTCGTGGTTTTTGTTTTATGGTTGTGAGTCACTTCTGTGCGTGCAACGTCATTGCTTATCAGCTTCATTTTATGCGAACTTTGACCGTTCAGTGATTTTTGTGTTGTGACATTCCTGAAATCCTATGAAGCAACCGTTTCACTGACTACCACAACTGAGTGGCACGGACGTGTTGGGTGACTGTCAAAGAGTACCATCCTGGAAGGCCTGTCGTAAAATTCTTATCAAGAGACAGGCAGTGCAGAAATGGCCAAGTATCCACTGAGTTAACGGGGATCAGCTTGAACGATTACCAAAACTGAGTTATGTCCCCTCCCTCCCTCTGCACAGGTTTGTGTGTCCATTGCCTTTTCCCGACACCCTTGTTTTTTGTCCAGTAAAATCCCCCCCCCCCCCCCCCCCTTTTTTTTAAACCTCACAATATCAGCTTCAAGGAACTCGAAACTCTGTACCAGTAAAACATGCATTGGTGAAATTTGGTTGTGACTTCTACTTAAACTGACATGTAAAATTATATATAATTATATGCATTGACTTGAATCTCATTTGTTGAATTTATATGTCATGTTTTGTTCAGTGTTCAATAGTTACCTGAAATAGCGGTGTTATGTTTTGTATGTGTATTGATTAGGCAAACGAGTCTGTTTGTTAACAATAATGACTTCTTCACGCACACCATCCCACAATTAAAAAACAAACAAAAACTAAAGCTGTCCAGGGGCGGTAACACAGCCATAAAACTTGACAAACGCAGACGTACTTGTCTCCCCTGTGTCGAGTTCCAATTTTTCAAATCTCGCCCCATTTCAGCAACGAATATTGACGTAGTATTGGGTCTATATTCTTGGTGTTATTTATCATGTGTGCATTGACATTTGAATGTGTACAAAATAATGCAATATGCGTGTAGAATGAGTTTGCCTCACTTTTCTACAATAAATAGCCGTCATTGAACATTTCTTATTGATCAGTTATTTTCTGGGTGTGGTGTGGTGACTGTGTATGTGTGTGGATAACGTAAACATTAATACGGCACATCCATAAACAATAAATGATCCAACTTTGAACATGCTCTTCTTCTTTTTTTCCTTCTTTTTCTTTTTTTTTATTGTTCCTGTCTATCCCTTTGAAGAAGAAAAAATGTCTTTAATCTGGCTTTGGCAAGTTGGACGGAATTGTCCACACCACCAGCCTTACATGTTTTAACAAGGGCAGTATTGGAGGGACTAACTTCACAAATTTGTGATTGATGTTTGTGTATGTAGGTCTTGTTTTACCTATTATATGTAACTGGACTGATTGTGTCAATTTGCCTTGAGAGACGGTTTATGTGTTAGAAGAGTTTTGAAATGTACATTTGCTTATCACAAAGCTTGATTGTCCTAGGTGACTGCGGTTGACAAGACCTTAAAATGCAATCAATAACTCACTAACTTTCCAGTCCACAAACTCGCACATGCACCCACCCACACAACCATAGAATTTAAATTGCAATCACTCACTACCTTTTATGGGTTGAATTTTGAAAATATGTGCATTTAAAGAACATGTAAGTGCTTAGGGCCTGTGTGGGTTAGGCGTTGTAAGTATCCACTATTATAATTATTACATAGTAAGTCTGTGTGTTCGCGTGCGTGTGTGCATGCATTCATTTTGTATGCACTGAATTTTAACAAATATGTATTTGTTGAGAACGTGTAAGCGCTTAGGGCCTGTGCGGGTTCGGCGCTGTAAGTATTCATTATTATTATTACCTTTCCAGTACACAAACTCGCACATGCACCCACCCACGCAACCACACTGAGCCAAAAGTTCTGAGGAAGTATGTTTTATTTTCGCTTGTACCAACTAGCTCTACAGACAAAAACAAATAAGCACTAACAGCTAATAGTACGTTCAAAACAAGGAAGAAAAAAAAAAGAAGGGTCCCCAAGCAGCCAAGTGGTAAACGTGTTTGCTTTACAAACAGAAAGCATGATGACATGACACTCTAATCACAAGCATGTAGAATTCAGTCTTTGAAAATTATTTTAACAAAGTAACAGCAAATGCCATTCAAACTTTTGCCCAGACTGGACAGTTCTTTCACTTGACCTTCAGACCGACCACAGGTCTTGCTGGGCCACGTTCTCTCAGACAGCCGCTACCATTCTCAACACCGCATGCTGGTCCCAGTCAAACAGACCGAGGACTCGCACCACAAAATATTGCTGTGGGACTTGCTGCTGCCTGAGACCATGCGGCATACTCCGAGCTGTGCATATTGTTGGCCCAGCAAAACAGACTGACCGCTCCACAATATTGCTGTGGGACTTGTTGCTGACCGAGGCTATGTGGAATACCTGAGCTGTGCATACTGGCCCTGCCTAACAGACTGGCGACTCTACAATATCGCTATGGGACTTGTTGCTGATTGAGGCTATGGGGAATACTTAACAATGCATGCTGGCCCCTGCCTAACAGGCTGATGACTCTGCCATAAAATATTGCTGTGGGATTGACTGAGACTGTGTGAACACACAATGGATGAGATGTGGCAGCATCACTGGTAATGGCTCTCTGCAGAATTACTTTTACTTTTAGTAAGACCGTTTCTTGAAGTTAGTGAAATCAAAGTGCGGTCTTAGTCTGCTGACAGGTAGGCAAGACGGACCTGGGTTGCACGAAGTGAGACCAACTGGAGTGCAGCATTTACACTTTGATCACTTGCAACAAAAGCATGTATGCACAAACTCGCTCGAATTGGGGTCCATTTTAAAACAGACACAAATCTGCAGCTTGCATAGTTGCAGTGCAGTTGATATATGTATGTGTATATATCTATCCACTTTCTACCAGTCTGCATGATTGATTTATTGATTAACCAACTGTTTATTTGTTACAAAAACATTTGCACCTACCTAACTCGACTCTTATTTGAATTTTGCAAACAAATGGGAAAAAACAACAGGGCTCCAAATTTCTAATATTATCAGTGGATAGGAGATGTGAGAAACTATCATGAGAAATGGCTTTCCTTCTTTTATTAATATTTTTTTTATAGTGGACATTAAAAAGTTTCAAAAAAAGGTTTTTAATGAGTTGCAGTGAGTCACATTTCAGTCCGAAGTCCACAACAGCTGGTACTGGCCAACACATTTTATGGCACATGACAGCGAGTCAAAGTGCTGCAGATCTCCAGTGACAGAGAGAAGTAGACACTCTTATCTTTTTTCTTTGCAGTAAGCATCAGTACTTTTTTCTTCCTTTGCAGCAAGGACCTGTATCTAATGCAAAATATTTACCTGATGCTCAAAACCCAGTGAACTGCACAGGTGATGTCATGCTGAGACACAACAGTTTTTATGATAAACTCTTCTCAGCATGTCATTTATGTTCTAAGAGGAATGGGGGTAAACTTTACCATCAGGGAAACTAGAAAGGCAGAATATGTGGCATCAGGTGAAGCACTCAAAGCTATATTCTGACCCAAAAAATGAACCACTGATCTCTGGATTAGCCAGTTCTGCAAGAGGGAACTTAATTTCTCTATCTGCATTACCCCACCGCAGAATGTAGATCAGAATCAAAGACGAGCGAAAAACTTGACAGCACTTCTTTATTATCATTTATGGTATCTAGCTATTACTTATTTGTCCTTTTTTTTCAACAACAACAACAACAAAAAATCTCATATTTTTTTTCTTCTTTTATTGTATTTACATTTTTAGCTGTTTTTCCTCCTCTCCTTTCTTATTTTGTCTCCTTTCATGCTGGTGTTGTCTTTTAATGGAAGTAAACATTCTTGCTGTTGATGTTGTTAATTTGCCCCCTTCACTTACAGTATGAGCTGCAGTTCAGTTGCCAGTTACAAATTCAGGCATGTCAAGAGTGACAAGATTTTGCAAAGGCATCATCAAATAAATCTGAGATAGTGTTTGTTCCATCTGATGAACTTAAACACAATACACTTCTCTTCATGCCTGCATTTTGTATTTGAGAGAGAGAGGGAGAGAGAGAGAGGGAGAGAGAGAGAGGGAGAGAGAGAGAGAGAGAGAGAGAGAGAGAGAGAGAGAGAGAGAGAGAGAGAGAGTGAAACATAACCACAGCCTGAGTGCAATGGGCAATATCAAAACACCACACAACTCCATCACGTCATCAGGCCGCACACATGAATGTTCCCATCACTGTCTTTAGACATACAAAAAGTGTCAGGGATATTTAAGCATGTATATGTACACCTACCCAGCCTCATAACAAATTGCCCAAACTTATAAACAACAGCAAGTGAATACTGGCAGGACACACCTCCACTTCCAAGGTCGGAAATATCTCCATTCACTCAGTGTTCACCTGCAAGTGACCTGCTTACTGTGGTAGTTCTGCCACGGAGCCAAGAAACCTGCGAGGCAACAAAGGCAGCAGGAACCTCATTCCCTTCCTCCTGGGATCTTGGACCCCACCGGTACCTCTTCAGAGACAACTTGGCATTAACATGTTTAACCAACCAAGCCAGCAGGCACCAGGGGCTGTCTTCAACGAAATCCATACAAGTCTCTCAACACTGCAGCATCCCCTCGTTTATCATCATTCAACTCGATAATCTAGGCTCTGAGAGCGGCTGAAAAGAACACAAGCAGAATTTCATTTCCTTGGGTGAGATCAATATGCTTTAGCAGCTGTTTTACATACTGGCATGATGCTATGCATCCAGATTATTAATTTTTTTAAATGGGGGGGGGGGGGGGGCAATGGCTGCAAGACAAAGCTGCCCAATGCTGGCAAGCTTTCCAGAGATGATAATCCTTTCTGGCCACTTGTCCCCATCTCTGCTGGTCAGCCTCTACGGACTCGTCTCTCATAAATGCACATTTTTCTTTTTTCTCTCTCTCTCTCCCCCCTAGATGCAACTCCCTAAAGCTTCACCTTGCTTCACAGCTGCCTAAGCTGATGAAAAAGATGATGGGTCCATTTGCTGATTCATTCCATGGAACCATAGGTGGAAAAATAAGAAAAAGAAAAAAAGAAGAAAAGACGTGCTTTCTTTGAGATTTTGATTTTGTACTTTTGGCCTTGGAAGAAGCTTCCAAACACTTTGAACAGGTAAATGTGAAAATGAAGAAGTCTTGTTAATCCAGTCTTAGAAGTCTTATTAATCCAAATCTTAAAAGTCTTGTAAATCCAGTCTTAGAAGTCTTGTTAATCCAGTCTTATTTTGGCATGTCATGAAAATCCAATTACATGGGTTGAACCAATAAAATAATAACACTTTTTTTGTTGCTGTCCTCACTGACAAGGCCTACTTGCTTCCCAACAGGGCATTGGGTGATTGGCCTTGTATGGATATCTCTGAAGACAGTATTCGGTGCAACGCAACTTCTTGCCTCATGGAACTGCATGGTGTGGTACCTTCCAGCTCCACGAACCATTGCTAGTACATCATCAGAGAAACACAAGGGATTAGAAAAACCTCCAGTCTCAGTTCAACCACTCCTCCTGGTGTGGTTGTCTCGGTAAGAGAAACACAGAGATTATATAAGTCTCAAGTTTCAGTTCAACCACTCCTGCCTTGGGTGGCTGTCTAGGTAATGTCCATGGTCGGGTTCTCAGTTTGTGGCACAAAACAAAGTTCTTAACCTCCTTCATAGGAATTTTATGTACAGGCAAATTTCACATGAACACATCCACTTTGCCACAGAAAATGGATCTGCTCAAGACACAAACTACATTTCTCTTTCCATTCTTTACAAATCTGCATGGGTACACAAATATCATATAGTCAACAATACTGAAAATCCTGAAATTAAACTGGTGGTTGAAGGTTAGGGGTGGGTGGGAAGGGATGGGGTGGTGGGGGTGAGGGGGGCAGCAGGGAGTTTGGAGTTAAAGGGGACACTTGTGGGCTCAAAGTCAAAGGCTGGGGGGCGGGGCTGGGGGGTGACAAAAACTGTTCTGACAAGACAAAAATTTGTTTGGACCATTCAGAGCTGGTGTTTTTGAGAGAGAGAGAGAGAGAGAGAGAGAGAGAGAGAGAGAGAGGGGGGAAGTGATACTAAATGTCATAACATGCATACAATTCCAGAAAGTTATGTCACTCAGCCAAAAATACATAACATATCAACAGAGAAAAAGTGAATGACTGGTGAGAAAGAACAAGTGGTAAAGAATGTAGAAACCATACACAGCAGAAGAAGGCAAGTCATGAACAGAAAAAACACTTCAACATTTTGACTGAGATGTTATTGTCAGGAACAAACGAATGAAGGACCAATACTAACACAGAAGACAGACAGACAAAAGATGAAGAAACTGGCCAGAAGAAGACATTACTGAAAAAGCTGTCTTCTTCCAGCCTGTTTCTTCGTTTGTTGTCTGTCTTCTGCGTTAGTAGCAGTTATAAAGTTATCAGTCATTTATTTATTCCCAACGAAGGCATCTCTGTTGAAGTGTTGTTTATTCGTATTGTACATGCGTCCTGTTTTCTTTTGGCAAGTATGTTTTCCTTGCTGGTGAAAATACAGGACCCCCCCCCCCCCAACCCCACCCCAGGTTAACCAGTTTAAAATCAGGATTTTGAGGCAGGCCAGTGTTCGCCTCGTGTGCATGGAATCCAGAGTTCCCTGAACAGGGCACCACAGCCCATCTCTCTCAAGCTGTTCTTCTGCCTAGCTTGGCCTGCAGATGTACTCCACTTCCTAATCCTAAATACACTTTGGCACTGATAAAGACTCAAGCGATTCACAACACTGATTATAAAATCACGTCCATATAAAACACAGTAAAATCACTGTTGCTCAGAGAAGAAAACAAAACTAAAACAAACGCAGGCGTGTTTATGTACTCTTTACATAGTAACGTTACTCGAACAAAGACCAACAAAAAAAAATTGGGTCAAACCAATGCGTATATTCAGTTACACAATTACATTTAAACCACAGAGCATGAGAGGAGAAGAAGAAAGGAGAAGAACAAAAAAAGAGCAGTGTGCGCACACATAAAAAAAGGAACCCACCCCAAAAACACTACTCATAAAAATCATCTCATGAAAGAAAGAAAGAAGCACACAGAAAGACTGAAGCAGCAAGACAATGTGCACGCGTACACACACACTGACAATGGACACTCACTGAAGTTAATGGCAGAGGCAGTACGATCTCCCTGCTGCAAAGCCCCAACATGGCTACGGTGCATCAGCATGAATTATAAACAAAACTGTATAGAACTTTGTGAGACGCGGACCACCAGCACTTCTATCACTGCAGCAGAGAGCTTAAATCACACACACTGAGTTATCAAAAATAACGCATCAAACAAAGTCAAAGACAAAGCCGACTGGATGCAATACCCCCGACCTCCTCCCCTCATAAAAAAACGATGACAACAACCCAAAAACCAAAACCTCATGTCAACAGCTTGTTGGGGTGACATCAATGATGTACAAATTATAATCATGACTCGAAGAAGAATGAAAGAGCACTGTGCACTGTCAAAGCATGGTAACGTGTGCAACAGAAAACACACACACATATGAAGAGAAAAGAAGAAATAAAAACACCCCAAGAACATCCTCAAAACCTGTAAACACCCCCCCAACCCCCACTGGAACACCCTCCCCCCAATATCCACAGCCCCTAGCTCTAGCAGGGCATGAACCCTGAAAATCAAATGCAGAGCCTATACCCCCTCCCCCCCCCCCCCCCACCCTTTTAAAATCCCAAATTATTCAAAGCTCAAAATTCTATCAGGCCATGAGGCTGACCACCCCTTACCCCCCTCCCCCCTTCCCAAATCCCCTAACCCTACCAGTGTACCAGACCACCACAATGCCTACAAGACCCAGCTTCCCTACCAGAACATTAAACCCAAACGGTGTGTGGTCTCCACACACTCAGAATTGTCCCTCCACAGAATTCTCTGTCTTACAGTTATACAAATACCAGCAATGTTATCGTTACAGTTATAAACAGCACATACAAAATAAAATAAAAAGCAAAACAAAAGCTGCTTAGCTGCCCTATAAGTTGACAACTCAAAAGAACAGATTGCAAAGAAGAAGAAGAAGAAAATTTAAAAAACTGAAAAACAATTTGCCAGACAAGTAATATGAATCACAATTTTCCTCTTTCTTCCAGTACTGACTTCAAGGAAGTCACCTTCAAGGTTCCTAGAGAAAAGCACAACAAGTGCTGCAATGGTTTCCCGCTGTAAACCTGATTATACCAGTCACAAACATATCCAGCGCATCAGACAAACCACACGCTCACATGAGGCGCACAGGTTAAAGAAAACAGCGAACCCAAACGACCTTTTGTTTTCCCACTGCATCTAAAAACGGAGTGATGGATGCAGTCTGAAGCCCTGTGATGTCTACAAGCAATGGCAGTTTGCCTGCAACATGCCTGTCAATCAGGCTGCTCTTGCTCAACAGAAACCCTACCAAAAAACACACACACCCAGCTCCCTACTTGTGCAAGTTTTGACGTATTGTTGAACCCAATGAAGTCAGCTGCACTGAAGCATTCTGAGCCTGTTCATTCTCTGATTTTATATTATCACCTTTTTTTTCAACACTGTTTCAAAGATGACAGTGTTCCCAAATCATTAACAGATCTAAACATGTATAGCAAACAGAACAATATAAACTTACTCTTCCATGCTTTCTCTCCAGCTGATGGTTAGAAAGATGGCTTAACACAATTCTGACAATTGCATTCCAGTGTTTCTACAACACTGTCAAATAACAGCACGCTTGCACCAAGATATGTTTGTGCCAAATAGCCATGATCTCAAAGTATATACATTTTCATACATTTCTCAAACATGCACTCGTAACAGTGGCAAAAGAAATTCAAACAAGAACTTCACGGAAAGTTCAGCACAGTTTCTGCATCATTCAGCTTTAACACACACCTACACAAAACAAAATAAAAAATAAAACCATACCCTGCAACCTATGTAACACTGACAATTTGTTTTGTTTTTTGTTTTTAAAGGGGGGGGGGGGGGGGAGGGGGGGGGGGGGGTTAAAAGGGCAGCCCACCATCAAAAACTAAAGTGGCATCAAACAAAGAACTAAGATAAAGAACACTTTTTGCGTGTGCGTGTTGCTGTTTTCTTTCTGATTCAGCGACGGAGATTGGCATTGCCAAGTTTTGATCATTGCAACCTGTAAGGTACCGGACCGTGAATGACCTACTTCCCAGCATCCACTCACAAGAAGAACCTGGGTCTAACTGTCCACCACATGGCCACACGTTACACAAACACCTTCCAGCTTGTGGCAGAGGTCAAGATGGAACTTGCATGCAAAGCAAACATGCATCCATCCACCCAAGCCAATGCCATTACAATATGTACATATACACAGCTGCCAAACAGTGAGAGAACACGGAATGAAAGCATGGGTGATGAACTACAGTGCTTGAAAGATGCCGAACAAATAAGAGTCTGATGACTAAACTGGCGAGAAATGAAGGCACACGCCACAGACGTCAGGAAACTGCTTCGGAAACATTGGACAGCTTGCTCGCTCCTTGTCACAAAGCCCTGTACAGCATCCTGGGATGCACAAAACACACAGCTAAGGCCAACAAGAACAATGTACGCACGGAAAGAAGGCCAGAAGGAATAACACCATACTGAGGTTTCATGATTTCGTAACTGCTACATACCACTAATATGCAACTTCCATCTGGTTTTCAGTCCTGTCAATATACCAAATGCAGTAACTTCCGTCTGGTTTTCAGTCCTGTCAATATACCAAACACAGTACTCCCTACTCTCGCTCATCTTGTCCTAACCAACAGCACAATTTTTGACCCCTCAAAACCCCTTCAGCACTCTAAAAGAGAGCTGTGACAGAAAAAGTTGAGAGAATACAGTAAAAACCAGTTGAGTGACCTAAAACAGTAAAAACTAAACTTATCCAACTTCGCTCCAAAAGCTGGAAAAGGACAAATATGTCCCTAAGCCATACAGAAGTGGCTTCTTTCTCATATACAGGTACACACTTCAGTCATTTATATGTACATCTCCTAGAGAACCATTCTGATAGCACCTGTTGCAAGAAACATAGAAGTGGTACAGGAGAAAAAGAGGCAGATGTCACAAAAGCCATCTCGAATTACAGAATATCAAAACTGGCTGAAAAATCCTTCAACAATGTATATATGCATGTATGCATGCATAGTATGTATGTATGCGTATGGGTATACATATTTGCTTGTATGTACAGGAAAAGGTAGAGATCTATGTACATATGTATGTACACATAACAAGACTGTATACTTGTGTATTTATAACATGTTCCAACCAAAGAAAGGTCATCTTGCCATCACCTTCTCTGCAACCAGCAGGCCACACACAAGATCACATCTGCACCTGGGAACTAGGAGACAGTGGTTGTATTGGTCCAGCACATCACACACCTTTCCACCTATCATTAGCATCATTCAGGATTCTACACCCTCCCCTCCATTTCCTGCTGTGTGCAAGGCAAACAGATGACACAAATAGACGTCATTCTAGCTGATGTTTTCTCTGTCACATTCTTTGCCACTGCTTCACTACTGGGAATTAAAAAAACTCATCTGTTGATCCAAATCATGCCAGGCAAAGGAGATGTGCTGTTCAAACTTGCTGTAAGTCGAATTCAAAATGTCATGCAGTCAAATACCTCTAACCAATCAAGTTTATTCACACAGTGAAACTGGTGACAAAATCTGATCTCCTACAATGCAATAAAGATGCAGCTCACGCTGCCCAAACACTAACAGCCTGGCCTACATCTGCTGAACAAAGGGATGGGGTTTCGCAAGCAGGTGACGAAGCAAAGCTTGTACAGGACACCTTCGATCCCACAAACACCTTGCACCTTCTGCATGCCAACAGGCTAGCCCAGACCTGAACAAGGAACTGGGTTTGTCGGGCAGGCAACAAAGCAAAGCTCACAAGAAACGAGACACCTTCAATGCAGAGCCAAGAAATGAGGTGAGGTGCAGGAGGAGTCAGGTGCAGTATGATAACAGTGATGATAACACAAAACAGCTGGACAGGCTGATGGCAGAGTCGAGTGGACAAGTTGATGGCAGAGTCAAGTGGACAAGTTGATGGCGAGTCAAGCGGACAGGTTGATGGCAGAGTCGAGTGGTCAGGCTGATTGGTAGTCGAGTGGACAGGCTGATGGCAGAGTTGAGCGGACAGGCTGTCGAGTCGAGCTGGGTACGAAACAGGAAGAGACAGGGGCCCTGAGGACCATGGTCATCTACCTGTATACACCACACAAATCTCTGCCCCACAATAGAAGGTGTGCCATCAACCATAACCACCAATAGTCTGATATTTTTCCTCAGCAACAGCACACCTTTTGTCAGGCAGGAGACTATGTAGTGGCGTGAAGCAGGTGAACCCCTCTCTGTCCCTCCCCCAACGGTCAGCTTTATAGACAATCTCTCACTCAACATCTGACCCGGAGAATCTCCCCCAATGACAGTAGGGACTAGTCACTTTAACTTGCTGTTGTCCAACAGACTGCTCAGCTGGAGCTGGTGGCAAACAATCAACTACAGATGCTCAGTGAAACGCTTCTAGACAAGCGAGTTTGAAACGCTTCCAGACAAGCAAGTTTTCACACAAACACATGAGTATAATTCAACTGACGTGGCCGGATGCAACATCCCTTTCTCTGTTAATTTCACCCCCAAAAAGCATGCACCATCATCACCAACTCAAGACCAAGGGTGCCCCCCCCCCCCCCCCCCCCTCCACAACCCCCCAAAAGACCTATGCTCTGAGCACAGCTAGAAATGTTACAGTGGTCTAACTTGGAGGCACTGTTGCATCAGCTGATGATGATGCTACTCTGTTAAGAGGAAGAGAGAAAAGATGTGGAGAAACCGTTGAACTGTGGTACATTCCTCTTTAAAAAAAAAAAAGAAAAAAAAAAAGGGATGGGTTAGGGGGTGTCCACACTAATATGAAGAATACGATGAAGTGTGTCAAGTAAACTGCATTTAAATGTCTGACTGATAGTCTACAGCTGACTGTCATGCCTTCAGACATGAGTCAGCCAGCAATCTGGGATGGCACTTTCCTTCATCCCACTCATGTTAGACTGTGAGGTGAACAAACCAACAGTAAATAGTATTCTACTTTCTATTCATTTCCAGCACAGGCAATACTTGCAGTAAATAGGAAGCAGAATAGTTCTAGTTTTAATTGAGAACAAGATGCTGTGTGCAAAGGTAAAACAAACAAACAAAAAACATAAAAGCACTTACACTGTCATGAAAATAATCAATTTACTTTTTACAGGTACTGGCATTTTTATATATAAAGATGCACACACACACACAAAAAAAAAAAGGACCAAGAAAAAAAGAAGAAAAAAAAAAGAAGAGAATAACAACCCCAAAAGATAAAGTGAACAAAACAAAACTGGGAGGAAACAATAATCTGACCCAATCAAAGCAACCCCCAGACCAAAGCCAAGGGTTTTATCACACTGCCAACACTGGGGAAACAACTGTTAACTATTTAGCCATGTTCTCAGATGACAGAAAAATCAGGGTTTGACTCAGTCCAGTCAACACTTCACGACACTGGCCCTTGTGTTCCAGCGTCGTGCTTGCTTCCTCTGGTGCTGTACCAACCTTCGTGGGTCGGTGACTGGCTGCCCACAGACTCCCTGTGAACCAGGAGAAAGCAGACACTTGTGTCCAACACATCACAGTGTCATTCTGTTCTCAGATTATAGAATTCTCTTTCCTCATTTTGGGTCCAATCTAGTTCGCTGTTCTAAAGGGCGAAGTCGAAGTATCACATCCATTAGCCTTGTCATGTGCTGGTATGGTTTCATCAGTCACCTTCAAAAGTGTTACAGTTCTTGAAGGCAACGTCGTCGCAGTCTAAGGGAGTTTGTTCTCATCCCTCTCTGAACTCCTCCTCCAAAGGGCTTAGAGTTTGCTCTCGTCCTTCAGAAACCTCGGAAACAAGCTCCCTAGTCTGACTGCTTTTGTGTGTGTGTATTTGTTTTGTTTTTTATCCTTCTGTGTGGTGAAATTGTGTTCTATTGGTCTGTCAACTTGTGGGGAGACAGAGGTCAAGACAAAACATTCAGGTGAAGCTGGTGTGCACATGAAGTCACGGGTAAAACCTCATGTAGGTCATGGGTGGCACCTACCATCAACAACTGGGCTAAACATCTGCAACAATCAGGCAGATGCTGAATGACATCTGCAAACTATTCATTATCTGTCACTTCATTTTTGATCTTAAAAAAAATAAAAAATAAAAATCATAAAATTCCCAAGTCAAAACTAAAACCAACAACAGCTGTCAAAAAAACACTTTCCAAACAATTTTTGTTACACAACTAATTGTTAAAGCCTTTCTGGAAAAACACACTCTCTCTCAAAAGTAAGAAACTCGAAACAAAAACTGATCACACAAACACACTCAGGACAGCTGACGTCCACAACCAGGGCGTATGAAAAAGCCTCAACTGAAGTGCTTAATACAAGCATCATTTAACAACAAACAAACAAACCGACACAATGAAGTCACACAATGAAGTCTCTCAACCCATGAATTTGCCAATGCAACAGAACCACTCTCACCAGGTCAGCGGCCGCTCAGCCACAGTGACACTGCCCAGCCTCAGAGCACGCTCACCCCTGCCCACATCCGCCACATTCATCCCTCTCTCCCCTCTCCTCCCTCCCCTGTCCCAGTCCTCCCAGCACGCCCACCACCCCCAGCCGGCCAGCCGAACGGCGCTGGACACCCAAACCCTACGCGAGCGGTAGGGCAAGGTAAGGCCTGGCGCACCGCGAGCTGGCGCTGACACTACATCTGGGGCGAGGGGCTCTCCAGCATCTCCATCAGGAAGGTGTCAATGGGTGTGTCCCCGATCAGCTTGAAGAAGAAGAGGTGCTCCAGGCACTTGAGTCCAATGGAGCGCAGGGCAGGCAGGCGCAGGAGGAGCTTGGCGAAGCGGCCCGGCTCGTCTGGGCTGCGGGCTTTGCAGTACTCCTCCAGCGAGGCGTACACCTTCTCCCGCAGCTGCTCCACTTTCTCCACCGCTGTCAGGTTCTTGGCGTCTGTTGCAAGGCAGGTAAACGTCAAAACAGACCGGTGATTGTTTCTCTTTTCACAGTGATAAATGAACCTTTTTGCAATTCACTGATATGGCTGTCTGCTGATTATGTGAAAGCTTTGTGTGCTAGACTTCTTTCTGGCAGTCAAGCCACTTCAACAATGTGAATACATTAAGTCTTTGTTGCAAATCTTGTTGCAAATTAATGTTCACCTGAAAATGTCTTTATATAAGATCCTTTCTTTTTCCATGGGGATTGTAAGATGTCTATGTGTGTTTCACCAGGCACACCACCCTCCAAATCATTCCCCACAAAAAAAGAGAAAAAAAGAAAAGAAAGAAGAGAAGAAAACCCTCTGGGGTCAGCTTGTAAGCATGGACTACAGTATCTTGTATTCTCACAACAGTCACAGCAATCATTTTCACAAGCTTTCACCATAAATAAACAGTGGTGTTTGTGTGCGTGTGTGTGAGAGGTGATAAGAAAGACGCTGAATGAAGTGTTGTACTGTGTTTATGCAAACATTAGGAGGGTTCATTGTGCTCTAGCTTGTGTACACATTTTGTTGACCCTATTGTTTTTCTACCCTGTGCTTCGGGCTCACCTCAGGTGTAAGCGCCTGGTAACTACTCTTTCACATTAGCATCAACTGATGAAAGGGTGCTAACGACAAGCACCGCAACTTACCAGGGTTGAAGAGCACGATGGCACGCAGACAGCCAAGCTCCGTCTTGTCCATGTTCATCTCCCTCATCTTGGCCACCAGCTCTGTCAGCACACGGTCAAAGATGGTGCCCACGCCGGCCTGGTGAGCGCTGCTGCGGTGGACGTGGAGACCTGTGGCCAGCAGGATGCCCTCCTTCACCTGGATGGAGCGGTGTGAGAATCCTCCGATCAGCAGCTCATTCCAACCTGGGTGGACAGAGCCGGAACAAAGATGTCAGCATGTGAAAGCACAGTGCAACTGAATCTGTAACTAGGCACAGAACAAAGGTGTCAGCATTTCAAAGTATCATGCTACCAAATCTGTTTAATAAGTAACTAGAGGTGCCTATCAAAGGTGTCAGCATTTGAAAGCACAATGCAACAGAAACCGTTATCATAGAGGAACTGACCCACAACAGACTTTGTAACTGATGACATGGAGACACAGAAAAACTGACACACATCAGGCTTGGTGACTGACCACATACACACATAGGAGAACTGACCCACATCAGACTTTGTGACTGACCACATACACACAAAGGAGAACTGACCCACATCAGACTTTGTGCCTGACCACATACACACATAGGGGAACTGACCCACATCAGACTTTGCGACTGACCACATACACACATAGGAGAACTGATGCACGTCAGGCTTTGTGACTGACCACATGCACGCATAGAAGAACTGACCTGCTCTGAGGAGGATGACCTGGTCCTCCAGGGGCAGGTCTGTGAAGTGTGGAATATTTTTGGCCCACTCTACCAGTGTGAACAGCTGTTTGTCTGCCGCCTGGCAAATGTTGACCACTGGGTCTTTCTGTAACAATACAGGCACTGTGAACAAACTCCATGAATGTAAAAGGCTGTCAGTCTTAATCTGCCATTCAGCACATGTTGCTCATGAGGTTGTTCTGCACTACACCAGTCACTGGAGAAACTTCACCAGTGTGAACAGCTGTCTTGGTCACTGGCTCTGTAACACTCTCTACAATAAAAATCCACTAGTGCAAACAGCCACCTTGTCTGGTCACCAGGTCTTATTGTAACAGTCACTGCAATGAAATCTCACCAGGTCTT
Organism: Alviniconcha strummeri; assembly: GCA_963584105.1. Taxonomy (NCBI): domain Eukaryota; kingdom Metazoa; phylum Mollusca; class Gastropoda; family Provannidae; genus Alviniconcha; species Alviniconcha strummeri. The sequence goes on from OY757551.1 coordinate 15,933,980, forward strand.
GCTGTAACAGTGTGAACAGCTGTCTGCCTGGTCACCAGGTCTTACTCTAACAGTCACACAGAGAAAACTCAACCAAGTCTTACTGTAACAGTCAATGTAAAAAAAATCCACCAGTATGAACAGCCGCTGTCTGTCTGGTCACCAGGTCTTACTTAACAGTTACCATAAAAAGAAACTCCACCAGTGTGAACAGAGCTGTCTTGTCCGGTCACTGGGTGTCACTGTAACAGTTACCATGAAGAAACTCATCACTGAAAACCGTTGTCTTGTCTGGTCATTGGGTCTTACTGTAAAAGTCACAGTGAAGAAACACCACCACTGTGAACAGCTGTCAGTCTGGTCAGTAAGTCTGACGTAACAGTCATCCAGAGAAACCTCTACCACTGTAACTAGTTTCCTCAGTGACTGGCTTCTGAAACATAAAGTCAGTGTGAATGCAACAAAATCCCAAGACTAAAGTTGCTTGTCCCTTGTCTGAGAGAGAGAGAGAGAGAGAGAGAGAGAGAGAGAGAGAGAGGGAGAGAGAGAGAGAGGGAGAGAGAGAGAGAGAGAGACAGAGACAGAGAGACGGAGAGAGAGAGAGAGAGAGAGAGGGAGAGAGAGAGAGAGAGGGAGAGAGAGAGAGGGAGAGAGAGAGAGAGAGAGAGAGAGGGAGAGAGAGAGAGAGGGGGGGGGGGGAGAGAGAGAGAGAGAGAGAGAGAGAGAGAGAGAGAGAGAGAGAGAGAGAGAGAGAGAGAGAGAGATGGCAGGAGGGGGAAGGATTCAGATGTAGCCAAGGATAGCAAGCTGTCTCAAATTTTATGAAAGCTACAATCAGAAAATCTTTTTGTTTATTACTGCAATGATTTATCCTGACAGACACACACTCCCTAATGCATCATATATATCATTTGCAATCTTGACCCACACACAGCATTCCAAAAGGAGGAGGGGTGGATTTCTTACGTGACTGAAATCATCTCCCTTACCACACTAGTTTTTAACACATTGCATACTGTCTGCACATTATGTGCTGCACTGCCATACTTTCTGCACATTATGTGCTGCACTGCCTAATAAGCAGTGCATGTTTAGATTATCAAGAGGGCCTGGGAAATAATAAAGTATTAAAACCCCCAAAAAATTAAATCCAGTTTATCAAAAAACATTTTAATTGCATGCACACACACACACAAACACACACAGAGTCACAAAGTACACTATACACAATTTACAAACTTAAATAATAAACAGTGGTTTCTGGCAGAGGCCGACAGCATGTCCGTGAAGGGAGAACATGGCAGGGCAATGTTTTGGAAAGAGAAACATTTTGAGGTTGGATCTGAAGGGGTCCAGAGCAAGGTCCTTTTGGAGAGGATGGGGAAGGTCATTCCATGTAAAAGGGATGAAGATGTAAAAGGCCCAGAAACCTACAGAAGAAAATCTGGTATACAAGGTATCTGGGGGCTGAGAGTATCAGCATAGTGGAGGGTTGGGGAAGGTGTGTAAAGTTGTAGCCATGGACCAATGCAGTCGATTCATTTTGACAATGCACAATGTTGGGGAAATGTGTCAGCACCTAGCTGCCTCTTGTTACCCCCCACCCCCCATCTTGTGTGTGCCCATCCTTGTATAAATACAGTCTCCATCTTGGGTCTTCCTGAAAACGTTGTATGAGCTGTATTGTCCAGTAAACATGTTTCTACTCTGCACTTGTGGCTCCAGCATCTGTGTGCACACAGCGCAGTGAACATGTGCCGCTTTGTGTGGTTGTGTGGAAGTTTCTTTTCATGCACCATCAAAAACCTTTCGCACCCACACAAACTCCATGAGGGTTCCTTACCTGTGCATCGATGTAGGTTTCAATCTTGGGCTCCACTGCCAGCTCAGCCTTCAGGATCTGTTCGACAGGCATGTCGCTGTTGGCGCCGGATGTGCTCTCCACCTCCCCGTCGCCCTTCTCCTTGACCCGCTGCCGCTCCTCCTGCACCGCTGTTGACAGACAGGCTGGCAATCAGAGAGGAAGCCGCTTCGTCCCTGCTGTGGGCAGCGGAATCAAAACGTTTCCAGAGAGGAAAACGTAAATGTCACACGGTGCGACCCCCCACAGGGCAAAGAAGTTGGGAACTTAACGGAATCGCTTCTGTACAGGTGTTAAAATGAAGAGAGAGAGAGAGCAAAAGAAAAAAGAAAAAAAGAAAGGAAAAAAGAACTAAATATAAAAATGATTAACGACAAATACTGATGTGCGGCATGGTATCTGACTGCTGCCTTTAGGAGAATTTTGTGTTAGTTACATAAGTTCTGATGATTTTAGACCTGTTCCCTCCACCATACTTTGACACTAGGGGGTTCGTTATGAGCATGCAAAACACGTACATTTCATGCCAGCAACAAATCCTCTGCTTCAAATGAACAAGCATGTGTTTAAAGTATCATATTTAGGTTAATATGTATCATGGGAGTGCTCAGGGTGTTGATGAGCGCATGATAAATGGACATTATTATTATTATTATGCTATATCTTGTTCTCACAACTATATCATTTTGCTACGTGTTCACTGGCTAAGAGTACAAAATTATAGTTTAATGCTAGCTTGACACCCCACGTGAAGGAATTTTTCCTTTATTATCTGAAGTAAAATCTGAAGGAGTTTGCCATTTGTTCTAAACAAGTTATCGGTAGTAAAAATTGAAGCAGTTTTTTCCTCACCCGTTCTTTGTCTGCAGTTTTAAAAAAAAGGAAGAAAAAAAAAATAAAAAAAAAGAAGAAGAAAGGTTTCACACTTATTCTTTATTTGCACTAAACACTGAAGGAGCTTCCCACTTATTCTTTGCCTGTAGTAAAAACTGCAGCAGTCTTTAACTTGTTCTTTATCTGTGGTAAAACCTTAATAGGTTTGTTGCAGCATTTTAACTAATGTAACCGTTTTCATTGCTAGCATGCTCATGCAAAGTTGAATTCACTGGGAGCTTTCTGCATCAAGTGACACACCACTCAGCGCATGGTTGCCAGCAGAAAGTATCAAATGATGCAGTGATAGTTTTTAGACTGGATGGGTGTTCTGGGTGAAAATGCTGTGGTTATGCAATTCCCAGGCGGGATTTTTGTGTTTGCTTTAAAGGACTTAAGTGTGCTCTAAAACAGCAAAAGAAGTCTTGACCATCAACAGTTTTTATTAACTAGAAATGCCCCTATATATATGCTAGGCTTGCAAACAAATTCTACTCTTGTCAGAGTTTTCCACTGTAAAAAAAAAAAAAAAAAAAAAAAAAAAAGCAACAACAACAAAAACCACACATATCCCATTATTTTCTTTCAGCTTCAAGAAAAGTTGGTTTCTCCTTTTTCAATCAGTGTGACAATGTCCTCCAACTCCAAGAACAATAACCAACATAACTCACCTTCTCTCTTCATGCCTTGTGCCAGACACTTCATGTATCGACAGAACTGACATCGGTTCCGCTGCCGTTTATCAATCATGCAGTTCTTGTCATCTCGACATGCGTATGTCAAGTCTTTCCGTACTGTCCTCTTGAAGAATCCTTTGCAGCCTTCACAGCTGAAATCATAAACAGTAGAAATTTTGACAACAAACCAACATTCATGATCAATTTTTTTTTTAATGACAATGGCCTAGGCGAATGCTTCAGACTGAGATATCAATGGAAAACAAAATTCCACTACGGCACTAGTGCTAGTTCAAATAGATTTTTTCTTGATCATTCAAACAGAAACTCCAGTTTACGCCAAGCAATGCAGGTCAAGCAGTCTGCTGAAATAAGTCAAAAGGTCCCCTGCCATTGTCAAGAGCTGCCACCCAAGGTATCCGTGTAGTGGGCATGCTTGCAGCCAGTCTGACATGGGCTAAGTTGTAACCAACCAATTCCAAATTTGATGAAGAGGTGGTGGTTGTTCAGTTACCACCGATGCACAACCTGAAGATAGTCACCTGCTAGTGCTAAAACTAGTTACCTGCTAGTGCTTGAACTATAGTCACCTGCTATAACTAGTCACCTGCAAGTGCTAGAACTATAGTCATCTGCTAATGCTGGATCCAGAACTATAGTCACCTGCTAGAACTAGAACTATAGTCACCTGCTAGTGCTGAAACTATAGTCACCTGCTACTGTGCTAGAACTAGAACTATGGTCACCTACCAGTGCTGAAACTACAGCCACCTGCTAGAAGTAGAACTAGAACTACAGTCACCTACTAGTGTTAGAATTATAGTCACATGCTAGTGTTAGAATTAGAACTATAGTCACCTGCTAGTGTTAGAATTAGAACTACAATCACCTGCTAGTGCTAAAACTAGAATAGTTTTAGTTCTAGTTACCTGCTAGTGCTAGAACTATAGTCACCTGCTAGTGCTATAAGTATAACTATAGTAACCTACTACTAGTACTAGTACTGTAGTAGTGCTAGAAATGATTGCATTCTTTATGTTTAACATGCCACTACACACATTACAATTTGCCAAGAATGGGCAGATTTGACCAGTTTAACTCTCCTATAATTCTAAACAGCTGGTTGTTTTTGTTGTTGTTCTTTTAACTTTTGTAAGAAAAAGAAGAAAAAAATCACCAACCACTGCATGATGCGATTAGACTTTCACTGTGTGCAAAACATGGACTGGTCCTAGCTGGTCTATTCTCAGCACAAGACCAGCTACACATGTTACACTCTCATTACACATGGTACTCTCTCTACAGAACACCAGCTGCTCAGCACACAGTCTCCTTGTGGTGAAAGACTGGCTGCAAAGTACAACCAGTGAGCTCACACACACAAACCTATATCACTCAATCTACATTTACTTTACTGCAAGTTCTTTAGCATCATAATGAACACACAAAAGAATCGCTTCAGTGATGATGTGACAGCGGCAAATCAACAGCAATCCCAAAGGCAGACACTTACATAATACACACCAGCGTCAGTTAACGCCACTATTATTCATCTCACCTGTAGACACCGTAGTGTTTCCCTGAAGCCCTGTCACCACAGATGGCGCAGATGTGTTTGTTGTGAAGCGAGGAGTGAGGCATGCCGGGTGATGTTGTCCCTGTGGGACTCAAACACATCAAGGGAGGAGAACCCATGGATGATGTTGGCGAGTGCAGCTGTGATGACATGTTGGGACCAGAGGAGGGCTGTGTGGATGAGGGCATTCCAGGCATGCCACCAGGACCAAAGCCGTAGTAGCCGCCATGTGTGGAGGTGGGAGCATTGAGGGAGGACAGGTCTGGCTTGATGTCCGGCGGGTGACCCATGCCCCCCATGCCCGGGTGACCCATGTGCATCCCACCGGGCCCCATGCCCCCTGGACCCTGGCCACTGTTCTCCAGGGTGTCTGCACAACATAAGAGTTTAGTGTCAGAAATATGGACTCTGTTCTCAATGGTGTCTGCACAACACAAGAGTTCAGTGTCAGAAATGGGGACCCTGTTCCCAGTGGTGTCTGCACAATGCAACAGTTTGACTTCATGCAACAGTTCAGTGTCAAAAATCTGGACCCTGTTCTCAATGGTGTCTGCACAACAATTCAGCAACAGAAATCTGGACCCAGTTCTCAATGGTGTCTGCACAAGAGTTCAGTGTCAAAAATCTGGGCCCTGTTCTCAATGGTGCAGGGATCGCACTGCCTTTTAGAGATTTGCGTCAACCAATGCGAAACATTACATATTTTGCATCAAAGGCACAAAAAATGTATATGGTATAACCTAGAATTAACGCACATTATAAAGCCAAAATGATGAAGTAACCTGATTGTAAGCTCACGGTCTATAACGTGAGCAGACAAAAATAGTAAAAAGGTCTATCCGTGCACACAAAAAATGTGGTAACATTCAGTAAATTTGCCGTTCACAGAAAAAGCTTGAACAGATCGGAACATTGTACATGGCACCATTTTTAAAGGAAGAACTGCAGCAGACGATGTTGGCAAACCCACTTCTCGTCTACCAAAGGATTTAGTAACGATATGAAGTTGAAGTTGAGGCTGCTGCCATTATCTCTCATTCGTATTCAGTGTGGACGCGCATTTTGTTTTCGATTTCATAGTCTTCTACCTCTGAGTAAATTCTGACATTACACACTGACAAAGTAGGCATACCGCTTGGTTCCAAATTCCAGATCTGGGATTGGCATCCTCCCACGTCGATTGACCAGAAAATACCACGGATCAGTTCGGCAAAATGTCTGGCCAGTCTCATACAAGAACCAATCTTCTTCCAGATCTATACGGCTTTGTTAGAATTCAGTTTTAAATTGTTTTCTTTTTTTGGAAAAGTATGCGTATTTTATTCACAGACAGGGCGCTACCGACTATAATGCGCATGGGTAAGATTTTAGGAAAAGTTTCACTGTCGCCTTACACTTTACAGTCCAAAAATTACATTAGCTTACACTGTTACAGGGAGTTTCGCGTTTATTTCACTGACCAGATTTCACCCTTCTTTGACTGGACTGAAACGGCTGAGATGACACTGAATTTGCAAGTAGATCTAGTGCTGAGTGACACGGCATCCACCAGTGAGGCATAACTTGTTTAATCGGTGTTGTCATTTTGCATACAGTGACGCGAAATGCGTGGCTAAAATGCGTACGGCACCTGAAAAATGCAATATTTACATACAATTTTGCAATGAGTGCGACCCCTGATGGTGTCTGCACAATGCAACAGTTCAGTGTCAGAAATCTGGACCCTGTTCTCAATGGTGTCTGCGCAACACAAGAGTTCAGTGTCAGAAACCTGGACCCCGTTTCTCAATGGTGTCTGCACAACACAACAGTCCAGTATCAGAAACCTGGACCCGGTTCTCAATGCCAATGGTGTCCAGCATACTAATTACTAGTTTCAATGTCAGAAATCTGGACCCTGTTTCAGAGTGTCTGCACCACATAGCAGTTCAGCACCAGCAGACCCAGTCAGCCCAACACAAGAAGTCAGTACATGACTAATACTATTAGTATTACTGTATTAATATTACCAGAATTAGATTTTGAAAAAACTAAGGACATGTTTGTTCTCCAGGGTGTCTGCAGAATGAATGTGTTCAATATACTGCCAGAAATCAGCACTGCTGACCTTTTTGTCAAGCGCAGAACTTTCCAGTCTGTTGTAAGCGTAACATTAGCAATGCTATAAGTATGCACACATACAGTATGTAAGTGTCCATGTAATATAATTATGGCAGCAATGTTATAATACTACTTAAATGTCTGCCAACTATATGAAGGTTTTACTACAGTGTTAAGGTAAAGAACAGCAAGACGTTTACTTACGCAAGACTCACTCACAATGACTGAATGATGCACCACCACACCACGTTTGGTTACAAATACAAAAGGTTGACTACCATTGAGTGGTTCAGAAAATATTTTTCGGACAAAGCCCAGACCCATAAACAAACCACCAGAGTTATTCCAGAATACCACCCAGCCCCATCCCCATTTAGTATGGGGTATAAACAAATTTAAAAAATAACAATATAAAACTTGTACAAATTCTAATCACTACTGTACACACAGATAATTGTTTTCTAATGCCCAGTCAACCAGACTTATATATATATTAGGGTGAACACAGTTTGTCAGAACCCGATATCTCATTATCGGACAAGTCGCTGTCCAAACATGCCTGTAACCAAGGACAATTCACCACCAGTAATGGTAACCATCACACATAATGACTGCCCATCAGTGAGGTGACCAGGCTCAGTCATGTTTAACTTTTCAGCTTTTGGAAGCGAATGCTCTCATTTTGCGTCACCTAATAACGCCTATTGAACCAATGCAAACTGCCATGGCATTACAAAATCTAGAACTTTCATCATGCCTATATATGCAAAATGCTTTGTGGCATCATTACACAATCTAGAATGGCAGGTTTAAAACCACAGACTTTCAAATCATAAGGGGATTGGGGGGGGGGGGGGGGGGGGGGAAGAAAAAACAAAAAAATCACACACAGCTCAATCATAACATTTCAATTTTTGTTCAAGCAAAACAAAAGTCGAAAAGAGTACTACTACTACTGTGCTAGGAAAATACAGTAGCATCATTAGGTCAAAACACAAAAACAGGCAGGATGCACTGATGCTGAATGGAATACCACGCTCTTGTATGTTTTAAAGACCAGAGTCAACCAGAAAGCTATTGATCGACTTGCTCGCTCTTCTCGTCAACCATTTAATAAAAAAATTATGTCCTGTCTCAAGATGGTAGTTGAAGGTCGTATGATTCTGAAAAGATCTTTGGCCATTTCTTTAAACATGTTGCTATCAAGTATCAACTATCAAAGTATCATTGTCCATTTTGCACAATTATATTTATAACGTTAATAGTATCACCTGTGCATAATTGCCTTTGTACATTTCAGCCGAATTTAAAGACTATGCAAATGTTCATGTTTGGACATTCACACACATGCACACGCACACACACATGCACGTGTATGCACTCACACTCACACACATACTGTGGTAAAGAAATTCACTGGAAAAGATGTCAATTGTTATTGATAGTGACAGATAACAACAACAACAACAAAAATTAAAGAATAAAAGAAGCAAATAACTGATTGTTGAGGTACTGCATTAGACTGGAAGGCCTTAAAGTTCAAACCAAAGAAAGAAAAATTAATAATTAGTCACACTCAGTCATTTTTCTCTTGGTCTTACTCTTAGTCTTACACTTACAGCTTGGGGTCCCTAACTTTGTATACTTGCATATTTTTAATATTACAATCTTTATGCACTCATTCATATGTCTGCTTGTTATATAATGTTAATGCCTTTCTTACCTTTCAGTGGGTTAACTCAATCACAACGTCAAGGCCACAATGCTTTCTGAATCTCATTCTCAGTTTCTGGAAGAGCTCTTCCTACCTGACCTCCATCTGACCTAATTCAGGATAAAGCAGGAGTAGTTACCCCCTCATATCACTCTAATGTCTCTATTGAGCACAGTGCACACAAGAGAGCTAGTGGATTTCATTCTCAGTGGCACACACACACACACACACACACACACACACCACTGTTCAGTGTCCAAGTTATTAGGGCTCAAACTTGCTTTCCTTTTCTTTTCAAAATTTATCCTGTAGTCTCTGATTCTGAATAGATCTACTGGGAGTGGGAGTAGCCCCCACCCTACTCCCCCACCCACCCCTTTTTTTTTCTCTCCAATTTTAAATGCAGGCTCAAAAACCTTCCTCTGAGTCTGAGCACTTCATTTCTTTTTTTCCTTACCAGGATTTCAGGCATCATAAAAAGCCTGTGACAAAGGGGTGCTCCAGCATAGCCCTGGTCTAACACACTGGTTTAAAAAAAAATGTCTAGCAGTAGCACACACCCTCAAAGAGCAGAAGTTAAAATGTTGAAATGTTGCTTATGACAGTCCAGGTATCACCAACGTTCAAGACAACATTAGATTAAACTTGTAAACAAAAGGGAGAAAACAAGTGTTCCTGTGTTTGCACTCCATCCAGCTGGCTAGTCCCGTTACACATCTGGGTCGTTTGCTTGGAGCATATGGCCCTATGGAAGAGATGCTGTGACATGCGAAAGGTGGGTGGAAATATTTTTGAAGACTGTAATGTTCGACATATGATAAAGTTAATGTTCAACATATTACATCTGGTCAAATCTTAGGGTTATACAATGATATTTATATTGGTATGCCAAATCTTTTAAAGGTATTGGAATGTTAGCATACAAAGCAAGTTTTTGTTATGCTGTCAGTCTAAAGTTTGTGTAGATGCTTCATATTGTGAATCTAAAGTTTGTGCAGATGCTTCATAAGCATCTGCACAAACTTTAGATTGACAGCATAACAAAATCTTGCTTTGTATGCTAACATTCCAATACCTTTAAAAGATTTGGCATACCAATATAAATATCATTGTATAAGACTATAAGTGTGTGTATAACCATAAGATTTGACTAGATGTAATATGTTGAACATTAACTTTATGTCGAACATTACAGTCTTCAAAAATAAGCAGTATATATATTTTGATTGTACTCTTTACATTTTTGCTTGCAGTTGCACTTAATACAATTTGTTTTGTTTACGTCTTGAAATGGTAATAAAACTTCTGTTGATTTATCATTTTCATCAAGAAACAAGCATTATTGTACATCTTGTTGAAATAGTAATGTACGACATATTTCTTACATCATTTGCTGTTTATTTCAGGAAAGCTTAAATTTGAAGGGAAAAAAAATCATCAAATCTTCCTTGTCACATACTGTTTTATTAAAGAATAACTGTTTATGTTACAAAATGTGTTGCTTTTTTATTCATTCAAAAATGTTGAAGATTGGCTGTATACTGAACGTTATCCATTACAATAATCCATGCTGTTTTGTCACAACTGTGTGACACAGAACAACAACAGTTCATTTGATAATACACATGTGGATCACAACTGTGTGACAGATCAACAACAGTTCACTTGGTAATACTCATGTGGATCACATCTTGTACGAGCAGTTGTTTTTTGCAGTTAACTGAATGATTAGCTGCACAGCCTACATTACTTACTTGAACTACGTCTATTTCTGCTACGTTCAAGATACGTTTTGTTCATGAATTCTGGGAGTGGGGATAGGGGAGGGGGGTCAAATTTGTCCGTGCATTTGGAAAAAAATAAAAATAAAGTTATTAATATCACACACAGCACGAGCTCTTTTCGACTGCATTCTACTTTTTCTAGGCTACTCTCTCAAAAGTCGAAGAGGGCATGCATGCAAACTGCGAGTTTATAAAACATAAACTTACAATCCGTTGTAGAGACAACTCGTATTTAACTTCCAATCAAAAGAAATCGGAAGTGTAGTTATAAACAGAAACGAAAGCGACGGATCCGTGACACGTATCAGTAGGACTGCACGAAACTTGTGCCGTAACCCAAAGCAATATGGCGGCGGCTATTTCGGAGCGAGAAATTTCCTCGGAACAGTGGATGAACTGCGCTTGCTGACAAAGCAGGCACAGCCACTTGCGTTCAACAACTGACAGAAGAAAGAAAGAAAACCTTGTTTAAAGCACTTACCCATGTCAGGCCGATCCATGATCTCTGAGGTTTAGAAAACACCCAAATCCAACAATTATTTTGAGATGACCGCTCCTATCCACAAAAAGTGATCAGGTCGGCTGCCTGACTGGCACACATTAGGCTATCAGCTCCCACAATGCGCCGCGTCGATCGGTACAGCATAGGCCTAGGCCTACATGTGCTCGCTCCTCTCTTTCTGTCTCTCGCTCTCTCTCTCCAAGATGCGATGCGTTTTCTTTTCCGGGCACACGACTTGAAGACCCGCAGTCTCTACTTGTCTTCGTCTCCTCAGCCCTTTCAAATCCACCGGCTATTGATTTTTGGAGGAGAACGAACCACCGTGACACGTTTTCCAGGGTGGTAGTCTGATAGGCTAGCTACCGTCGAAGCAGGCAGTTGGGTTCACTATGTTTTCAGGGCAAGGTTCAAGGCCAGGCCAAACGCGGCCAGAGACGTGAAGAAAAGAAGTCAGGTTGACCTAACGACGCCTTCAAATAAACTGCTTGCATGAAATAAAGATCACATCATCCTTCCACTATGACTGCCACTTGGGGCAAAATAAATATATAAATCACACTGTACGCCAGTTAAAGAGAATTTTGTACTCAAACTCGAGTCAAAGACTGAGCTGGCCAAAAAAAGAGGGAGACTGGACAGGTGCGCCTGAAAAGATACTGCCTCCCACACTCTGTTGTGGCATGTGCTCCCCCCCCCCCCCCACCCCCACCCGTGGTACCCCACATGCACACCCTTCGGTACGGTAGCTTCCAACCTGTAGCCCTGTAGTTTGCTCAAATCTGCTTCCTCATAGCACAGAGCTTAATCTTAAACGCTCTATTCACAAAGATTGTTACAACCGGCTGAAGTATTATACACGGTCTTTGCATATGATGATGCATTTGCCTCAAGCCCACCACTTGTTCGCTGTTCTTGTATTGAGTCAGTACGGGGGAGAAGGTAGACTGGTAGGTATGTGGAAAGTAATGGGACCCCGACATCACTTTTTTCTACGGCTCTTCTGTTTTACCATGTAGGGTCTAGCTCTGCAAGTTGTTCCAAGCTGTCTTTTAGTGTGTTGTGACATGCTGAGATTTGAATAGTCTAGGGCGGTACTGCTACAGACCATGCACCGATTCTTTTAACAGCGGAGGACACAAAATATTTAATGGAACATCAGCAAATCCCGTGTGAATGACAGACGGCAGCAAAGAACTGTGGACAGACATTCTGCTCGACTGTCATCATGGCCGGGCTTTGGCCGGTCATTGTGGTCGCCGCCGGTTTAGTCAGTTCAGAATGACTGTTTGTCAGTTTGTGGGTGGCGTTATGCAGTTCTGACTCAGTGATGGATTTCTATCGCCTGGTGCAGTGTACTACTCTTGTAGAGACAGTATCACGGATGAGGTGGATCAGAACTAGAGCTGTTGCCTATCATTGGCGGGTGCTGCCACAAACTGTCGTGACAAAAGTCAGTTTCGTCCCGACAAGCATATTTTTTGTCGCGACAAAACACGTGTTTTGTCGCGACAAATACTTGTTTTTTGCGACAAAACTGCTTTTGTCGCAACAAAAATGATACTCGTGACAGCTCCCACCAATAACAGTTGCCAAGCTGCGATGCTGCAATACGGCCTCCACAAGGCCGGTTTCAGTGTGCGGTGAATGTTTCCAGTACTGACCACTAAAATAAGCCACACCTCTACCGAGTCTGCAAGTATTTCTTTAGTTTCTCCAGGTCAGGCTTATGCCTTCCTCTTGCGAGAACTTGGCAAAGAACACTGAAACTGCAGACGAACATTACAGCTGCATGGCTTTCGGATCATTCCCATGCCACGGCGTGGACATTCGACGGAGCCCTTCGGCGCGTAACTGAAACTGATGTGAAGCTGGCCAGAGGTTATCGTCATACACAGTTTCCACTGCCGGAAAGAAATGAGTTAAATAGCGGTTTCAAAGAAAGACTGCTTAGTTGTTTGTCAGTTGTTGTTGTTGCTGCTGTTGTTGTTGCTGGTTTGTCTCAGTGTTTATGAAAAAAAATTCTCGGTTGTTTTGTTGTTGTTGTTTTGAACTTTGTTTTGGTGTGTGTGTGTGTGTGTGTGTGTGTGTGTGTGTGTGTGTGTGTGTGTGTGTGTGTGTGTGTGTGTGTGTGTGTGTGTGTGTGTGTGTGAGGGTGGGTGCGTGTGTGTGTGTTGTTTTTGTTTTTAGAACTTCCGCAACTTGAACACAACACCAGACTGAGCCACAGTTTATAGCCACAGTAACAATGTGTCAAGTATAACGACCGTAAGGAGGTTGACCCACTGACTGAAGCGTGCAAAGTTTAACATTCTTCGACCGTAAGGGCTATGATTTACGAGAGAGAAAACGTGTTAAATTTATCTTTGAATACAACCAAAGTTTCATCACAGTCTTGACAGATAAAAAATGAACTCACTGACTGAAACGCGCAGTCAGTCTAACAACGACGGTAGGGTCATTGACGCGCGCGCGCGCGCGCGCGAGAGAGAGAGAGAGAGAGGGGGGGGGGGAAGAAGAGACAAAGAAACCGTGTTAATTGTCACCTTTGAATTCAGACTAAAGTTTCATTCAGTCTTGACAGAATAAAATCTATCATAAATAATCATTTAAGTGTGAACCCAATCGCATAAGAACAGGCCAAAAACCGCGGCTAGACGACGACTGGAGTTAAACACAGGCTAATAAGGCGACTGGAGTTAAACACAGGCTAATAAGGCGACTGGGGTTAAACACAGGCTAATAAGGCGACTGGAGTTAAACACAGGCTAATAAGGCGACTGGAGTTAAACACAGGCTAATAAGGCGACTGGAGTTAAACACAGGCTAATAAGGCGACTGGAGTTAAACACAGGCTAATAAGGCGACTGGAGTTAAACACAGGCTAATAAGGCGACTGGAGTTAAACACAGGCTAATAAGGCGACTGGAGTTAAACACAGACTAATAAGGCGACTGGAGTTAAACACAGGCTAATAAGGCGACTGGGGTTAAACACAGGCTAATAAGGCGACTGGAGTTAAACACAGGCTAATAAGGCGACTGGAGTTAAACACAGGCTAATAAGGCGACTGGAGTTAAACACAGGCTAATAAGGCGACTGGGGTTAAACACAGGCTAATAAGGCGACTGGGGTTAAACACAGGCTAATAAGGCAACTGGGGTTAACACAGACTAATAAGGCGACTTAGAATTTTTACTGTTTTGCATGCCTCATAAACGTCCAGAAAGTAGTCGTCTCCCCTCTTCGTTTGCCATCCCGACCAGCAACATTATCACGGTCAGTCCTCAATCTGCACTTTCTCAGTGTTTCAGTCACGCAGCGCCTTCAGCGGTTACAGCTAAACTCTGCCACCCCTTCCCAGCCGGGACTGTCCGGCATGACCCATGTGGACCGCCTGAAGGCGTCGTGGTCGAATAGTTATGACCCGGGGATGAGCAGCTGTGGGTCACCGACGTCTGAGAACATTAAGCCGTTGGCTGAGTGTTGCTGCTTTACGTGCACAGAAACCATATGGCTTATTAGGGACGGGGGGTGAGGGAATGAGAACTCCTGTGCTCTGCATCCCCGCCAAAATTCTCTTCCTACCCTACAACAGGATGTTGGCTGAGTGTTGCTTTACGTCCACAGAAACCGTAGACTTAATTATCAGGGACGGGAGCCCATGACGGCCACTTCGACTCTCACACAACTCCTGAGCACTGATACTACAACAGGAGTGGTGAAGCAGAGCTTCATCTCTTCAGTCGGATGTCGGTTGACATATTGGGGACAAACTGTGACCAATGCCGAAGCACGGTTCAATGTTGTTTTACGTCCACAGAAACCGTAAGGAAAGCCCAGGACGGCCATCTGGACTTTCACACAGCTCCTGAGCTCTGAAGACTACAACAGGACGATCCATGGACCTACAGAATGACCTACAGGTCCATGGGACGATGGAGTTAGAAAGGAAGGAGCCGCCAGTCTCCCTGCTCAGTCGACCTCGGTTGCACCTAGCCGTGCACTATTGAGTCATCCGGCTTCCGGCCCGCGGGGCAGTCCGCTGTGTCAGTAGCGACTCCTCGCGTAATCTGCGGGCCGTGGACAACGGCCTTGAGCTCTTCCTCTTGCCTAACAGGCCCTTCAGTGCGGGAACAGCCACGGCGGCATGGGTCACACAGGGTGCTAGTTGCCCGGTCACGACATTTGACAAGTACGCGCGATGAAGTGTGTGTGTGTTTGTGGGGGGTGGGGGGGGGGGGGGGGGCAGGTGGTCAGTAGGTTGATAGGGGAGGGGCGGGGCTGAACAAAAGGTCAGTTCAGAGCAAGGAAGTGGACCGTGACATGGTGGTTTGTCACCTGGACAAGTGGCGGTTGATTGATGATCAATGAGTCGCGTAGACCACAAACCGCGTGAAGGGTTTCAGCTCCCTAGCCAAGAACAGATCACATGGCGTCACGTTATCCACCCCGGCGCGGGGTTGGGGGTTGGGGGGGGGGGGGGGGATCGCTGCACCGGATGACATCGCAACGTTGTGCATGCATGGGTTAATCCAGGCCAGCCGTCAACGCTGGGTCGCCGTGACACGACAGAGAGGGTGTGGACGGTTGAGCAGGTGGTGGGAGGGGTTTTGGATCGCGGGTTACTGCGTGAGCCGGTTTGGCCCAGCAGTAAGGCGTTAGGCTGGTAAGCAGAAAGACTTCGGTTCGATTCTGCCTGGGCTCTCTCTTCTCTTCAAAAGTTGTGGTTTATGGACGCTGTCTTTGGGACTTAGCCCCTCGCAACTACTGAAACATTAAAATGGCTCTCATCGCTGCCCATCTTAGTGCAGGAGTCATTCTGGCGGTGACAGTGTAGCGTTAAGTATAGTCTCCCTCTTCCCCCAACTCCTGGCATCTCGGTCCCCGCCGGTGTCTGTTTGGAGGCAACTCGGCGTTAGACAAATTTAACCAAGCCAAAGCGCGGGTTACCACTACCACTGACGGAAGATGCCACGGTTCGAGGGTTGCAATACTCAGAGAAAGTTTGTCGCTGCAA
>OY757551.1:15950262-15991174 GCA_963584105.1 Alviniconcha strummeri
TACGGATCTTGTGTGGTGGTGGTGGTGTGGTGGTGGTGGTGGTGGTGGTGGTGGTGGTGGTAGTATAGTGATGATGTTGTTGTTATTGCTGGTGGTGGCGGTGGTGGTGGTGGTAGTGGCCCGCTACCACGGTATGGATCTTGTGTGCTGGTGTTGTTATTGTTGGTGGTGGTACCGTAGGCGACTCAGGTCTTTTTTGCTGTGTTTGTATGACGTCTTTCAAGCACTAATTAACTCCCTTGTTTGCAGATTCTGCACAGGCGTTCTTGCCTCGTTCTGTTTTAGATTGTTCTGGTTCTTCTGTGCCGTTTACCTTCTGCTCTTAATTGGTCCGATCTTGACAGATAGCAGCTCATTTTATACGTGTGTGTGTGTGTGTGTGTGTGTGTGTGTGTGTGTGTGTGTGTGTGTGTGTGTGTGTTTTGTTACAAAAACTAACACACGTTTGTATCCATCTCACCTCGTACCCCGTCTGTCCGACAAATCCGTGTGTGTTGTTCTTGTTTGTGTCCGTCTCACCTCGTCCCCTCTCTGTCAGAAATCCGTGTGTGTTGTTCTGGTTTGTGTCCCTCTCACCTCATCCTCTCTGTCAGAAATCGTGTGTGTTGTTCTAATTTGTGTCCCTCTCAACCTCATCCTCTCTGTCAGAAATCCGTGTGTGTTGTTCTAATTTGTGTCCCTCTCACCTTGTCCCCTCTCTGTTAGATGTCCGTGTGTGTTGTTCTGGTTTGTGTCCCTCTCACCTCGTCCTCTCTCTGTCAGAGAAATCCGTGGCGCAGGTGGCGCTCCGCTGGTTGCTGCAGAAACCGATAGTGCCGTCAGTGGTCATCGGAGCCAACCGGATGGCGCAGCTGGAAGAGAATATGGGGGCTGCCAACGGCTGGACTCTCACCGAACAGGAGGTGTGTGTGTGTGTGTGTGTGTGTGTGTGTGTGTGTGTGTGTGTGTGTGTGTGTGTGTGTGTGTGTGTGTGTGTGTGCGTGTGTGTGTGTGCGTGTGTGTGTGTGTGTGTGTGTGTGTGTGTGTGCGTGCGCGCGTGCGTGAGTACGTGCGTGTGTGTGTGTGTGTGTGTGTGTGTGTGTGTGTGTGTGTGTGTGTGTGTGTGTGTGTGTGTGTGAGGCGGGGAAGGGAGATGGGTGTTTGCTAGTTCGTACAGCTCTGGTAGTAGTATGGACGGTCATGTACTTCTGACCCATTACAGTGATTATCTGACCCGTTACAATGATTCAGTATCTGACCAGTTTCCATGAACCATTTTTGCCACCATATTAATGTCACACCAATTTGAAAAATGTCTAGCGCAATCACTGCAGACACCGGTAGCCATACATTTGTTTAGACACACTTTGTCAGTGTGTGTGGGGGTGGGGGGGGGGGGGTGGGGGGGTGCACACGCACGTGCGTCTCAGTGTTACTGAGTGTTTAAACTAGTTGTTTTACACGAAATGAAGGAAAAGAGAAACGACTTTCCCGTGCGAACTATGTGTAAAAGCACACCGGCTGTGTACATGTTCTCCAGTTATAGCCTACATCTCAAGTAAGCTGGTTTGACCTAGCGGTAAGGCGTTAGGCTGGTAAGCAGAGGGACTTCGGTTCGAATCCGCTTCGGCTATCCTTTCTCTTCAAAAGTTGTGGCCTGTTGACACTGTCCTGTGACTTTGGCCCTCACAATTATGAAACATTAAAATGGCTCTCATCGCTGCCCATCTTAATGCAGGAGTCATTCTGGTGGTGTCAGTGTAGCGATAGGTATATAATCTCCCTCTCCACCCCACCTCCACACCCCCTTCCTTCTCCCCGTCCCTAAGAAGCCTTATGGTTTCTGTGGATGTTAAGCACCATGTTTACCTACATCTCAATCCGACGGTGACGGCGTTGCCGGTGTTCCAGATGGCTGACCTGGATGCTGTGTCCGCCCCTAGCATCCAGTACCCCTACAAGATGATCTGGGACGCCAACAAGGATCGCAGAAACCCATGGAACCCGACACCGTACGTCTGACACCTCTAGGACCCTTCCAACCAGCGTAGCGGCAGAAAATGATGTCGCGGGAAAGTTCCACAGCATCATGCAAACATTACGTCACACTCCGAGCATCGCTTTCCGGCACCCTCCTCCAAACTCTGCCAGATTTACTTACGCCACTGAAGGGGCACTCTTTATCTCCGCGTAGTTGTCCAGCGACGCGGTCAGCGCCCTCCGAAAGGTTCGGGTACTAATATATGACTGTAGAAGCAACCTAGCGCCAAAGCACGCACGTAAACATGAGACGCATCCACCCCTAGTAAGAAAAAGAGTTCCGTCTCGATTCAAACGATTGTGGTTTTATTTGTGCTGGTGTAAACTTTGTTGGCGGCTATAAATGACACGCCTTGTTTTATTTGAGTTGTTTATAACAAACTTACAACTGTTTGAGCACCACCACCAACAACAAAAACTGCTCATTAGCTGACAGTTTTCTGGACCCTATGGCGTAACTAAATACGGCAGTGGTTGAAGGAAGGATTTCGTAAACCAGTGCTTGGAGTTTGCCATTACGTGTGGAAATCTCGTGTCACGTGGAACTCGCCAACAACGTACGCCGGTGTGAAGCTTCTCAGCCATTGGCATGTGGAATCGGTCAGCCTCAGTGGAGACAATTGATTCTACTCGTATCTGTTCTATTAATAGGCGAAAAAATATAAGTTTTAGAATCATATAGCCTACGAGCGAAAAATATAAGCTTTATAGCCATTTAGCCTACTAGTCAAAATATAAGCTTCAGAGTCATTTAGCCTACTAGTGAAAATGCAAGCTTCAGAGTTATTTAGCCCACTAGCGAAAAGTATAAGCTTCAGAGTCATTTAGCCTACTAGTGAAAATGTAAGCTTCAGAGTCATTTAGCCTACTAATGTAAATATAAGCTTTAGAGTCATTTAGTAAAAATATAAGCGCAGCTTCAGAGTCATTTAGCCTGCGAGTTAAAAATATAGGCATTAGATTCATTCAGTTGAGCCTACTAGTGAAAATATGAAGCTTCAATCATTTAGCCTACTACTGTACTAGTGAAAAATATAACTGGTTCAGAGTCATTTAGCATACTAACACCCCCCCCCCCTCCCAAAAAATAAATAATAAAAAATCAATTTATAGTCATTTAGCCTACTGCTGAAAATATAAACTTCAGAGCCATTTAACCTACTAGCGAAAAATATTAGCTTCAGAGTCATTTAGCCTATTAGCGAAAAATATACGCTTCAGAATCATTTAGCCTACTAGTGAAAATATAAGCTTCAGTCATTTAGCCTACTCAGTAGTGTAAATATTAACTTCAGTCATTTAGCCTACTAGTGAAAATATAAGCTTCAGTCATTTAGCTTACTAGCGAAAAATATAAGTTTTAGAGTCATTTAGCCTACGCCGAATGAAAAAAAAGAAAAAGAAAAAAAAATGAAAAAAAGAAGCTTTAGAGTAATTTTGCCGACTAGCCAAAAAAACTAAAAACTAAATCGCTTTGGAGTCATTTAGCCTACTAGCCAGTTTTTATTTTAATCAGTAAATGATATTATTAGGAATACAAAACTTCACAAAATTCCCTTTGGGAACTTATTATTTCAGAGAGATGACATCATTTATACTAATTGTAGCACATTATTACAAACAGATTTGCTTTTAATTCTTCATGATTAATACTGATCGAGGTTGTTAGATAATTAGCACGGGTCACAGTTTAGGTTAAAACTGTAAGAACGTTGACCTGCATGTTTGTAAAGAGTTATTTGTATAACAGAAATGTGCCTTTCCATCAATAAAATGAATACCTTCGTAAAAAAAAAATCCTGTTTATTATTCAGACCCATTGTTTAGAAAACATATCATCAAAGATCCCACAACTGAAACAAACGAAAAATTCCAGACAACAGTGTTGTCTACTGACCTGGTGATTTCTTTAACCAGTCAGCTTGAAACCATATCATTATTTCCGCTGCGAAAAATAATAGGCCTAATCAGTATAATAATAATCGAAATTTGTAAAGGACCTACCCCGCGTCTCAAAGCGCTGTGTAGCTCACATAATTTAATAATCGAGATGGAGAATGTTATCCGCAGCTTAAAAAACATTAACACATAATGTACGCATCAAAAAGGGTTCAAGCGTAATCGCACCACCATCACAGACAGCTGCAGCGTCATTGCGGCATCAGTTCGGGTACTCCACGCAAAGTAAGTATAAACCGTGCCATGGTGCTTAACGTCCACTTAAACCATGAGGCTTATCAGGGACGGGGAGAATGGGGGGAGGAGATCATGTGGAGGTGGAGGAAGAGAGTATATACCTATCGCTACACTGTCACCACAAGTATAACCTGCATTAAGATGGGCAGCGATGAGAGCCATTTTAATGTTTCATTAATTGTGAGGGACAAAGTCACAAGACAGTGTCTACAAACCACAACTTTTGAAGAGAAAGCAGAGCCGAAGCGGTAGTCGAACCGAGGTCCTTCCGCCGCTTACATGCCTACTGCCTTACCGCCAGGCCAAACCGGCTCTCAAGGGTACACGCCTCGGGTCCAGGACACAAATACTGCCAATGCTACACACAGTGAACAGACAAACAACACAGCGACCCATCGTGCAGTTGACAGGCGATCAGGGTCCAGCACGTGCAAGCAGTCTCAACAGCCAACACTAGTCGACCACTGAATCGGAGACTCGTCAAGTCAATGACCTCGGCCTCCTCCCATCGAGTTGACGCAGAACACAACACGTGCACGGTCACATTCTGGACAGCGAAGACCGAGAGGAAGTCAGTGTTGCCGCTGAACTAGTCGGAGAAGAGAAATGTCTTGAACGTGATATCGACGCTAGCCGCCTGGTATGTGTGGGCTATGCCGTGGCAAACATTGAGCTACTCTGAACTGAGCATGAAGCATTTCAGTCGGTAACCTGTCCTTTGTTTTTGGAAGCAGACATGGTTTATCTGAAAGGACGCGTGCTATTCACAGCGCGGCGGTGCAAATTAATGATACGTGGATTCTTATTGGCAACGCGGCTATGCGACTAGTGGCCCGCGGATTCTTATTGGCACAGCAGCTCTGCGAATAGTGGTCGGTGGTTTCCTTATTCGCACAGCTATGAAAATAATGTCCTGTTGTCTCATATATATCAGATTACGGCTCGTAGGATTTTTAGCCTTTTGCCTGCTAATTTGTGTTTTCTGGTTTATGTTATGCCCCGGCTACATAATTATTCTTTAGGAGTGCTTCGTAAATTGACCTGGCTTGTTTTCGTCAGTTACCTCACGCCATATATTCGTTTCCAATGTTATAAAAGTTTTTTGTTTGTTTTTTAAAGGAGTCTAGTGGATATTATATAAATGCATAATATCAGTGCCACATGGCAGCAAGCTGCACATTACATACCACCTACCATATTCTAGCTGCTCAACAAGACTAACTCTTAATAATTTAAAAAACAATTGAGTCTTCTGGAATAAATTCAGGAGCCAATGGACCATTAGTAGAAAATGAGACAGAAACAGCAAGAGGACTAGGCAAAAAAACAAGAGGAGACTAGGTACTTAGTGCATTAATTTATGACACAGAACCCAGTTGATGTTATAACAAGCTCACTTGACAAAAAATATAGAAATCAACGAATACTGTCTCACACGCGAATCCCTTACAATGACTAGTCAAAGCATAGCAGTTCTAACATAGTGGTTTATTGTACTCTAATCACGAGCAACACATATTGGACGCAAGAAAGTTTCTGGCACTTATATTAGTGCATTAATTTATCACATAGAACCCAGTTGATGTTATAACGAGCTGGCTCGTTGTTATAACGAGGCAGAACAGCATCTGACAAAATAAAATAAATGCAGAAAACAATGAACACTGTATCACATAACAGTCTATGAGAATGCCCAGTCAAAGCATTGCAGTTCTAACATAGATGTGTATCGTATTCTAATCACGAGCAACACATATTGGACACAACGTTTCTGGCACTTAGTGTATTAATTCATCACATAGAATCCAGTTGAAGATATAACAAGCGGGCTTGGGGCAGAACAACATCTGACAAAATAAAATAAATGCAGAAAACAATGAATACTGTATCACATGTAATCCATGACAATGCCCAGTCAAGGCATAGCAGTTCTAACATAGTAGTTTATCGTACACTAATCACTCAGATGTTGATCAGTAGAAACAAAACTTTTTCAATTTATGTGGTATACCCTCATGCACAGTTGCTTCATCTGACTGGGACTGGATGCAGGGATCATTTGTTGACAGAGAGGTACCAGATGACACCTGTGGAATCTGGATTGTGCAGCTACATCACCTGTAGAATAAGCAAAAATGGCCCATTTAGAATAGCATCCCCAGTGTGTAGATCTAGCAGTTCAAAGTCAGATCTGTTCAAAGTCGTGGTGCATACACTAAGAGTGGTCTGTGTGTAGACCTGCGCTGGACATTGCATTTCCTGCTTACCACACGCTAATTGGTCATTATAACCCACATGGAACTGATTATTTAAAAAAGAATTGAATGGAGTGACTGAACATCAGTTCCATATACGATTTAAACATACACACCTTGAATATTCAGGAACACCACCTTCCCCTCCTGAAAGGCCTTATGAAGGGCAGCAATCATCTCACAGCGTTGACAAAACTGTGTGTGTCCCAAGTCAGCCGACATGTCTGCAGTGTCCTTCAGCACCCTGTTCAGTTCTCTGAATTTTTCAGTTCTCGACAAGTTCTTCTTGGCTTCCACTCTGGCTACATCAACATGCTGTACTGCTGCAGTGCGCATCTTGTTGTATGCTTGTGTCCATTGTCTGGGGATCCGTGTAGAGTCAAAGTTCTTTTGGAGGTGATGTATTGTGAATATGATGTGACGGCAAAGCAAGATGGATACACTGAAAGATGAGCAGCTGCATGACACTGCTCCACCCACTTCAAATGTGTATATGAGTTCACATACTTTAACCACCACAGAGTTTTCATTTTGCTTAGGTGGTATGCATGTCACTGTTGTCATCTTGCAAATCTCCTTCATCTCAGATATGATTATGTTGGCATGGGGTTGCAATCTGCTGGACTTGTTGTATGAGCTGAGAGTCCACACCATGAATGTATCTGCTTCTCACAGCATTGAGCACGCTATTGTGACTTGCTTCATGGTGTTTTCCAGCGTCAGATTTCGAAAGTTCAGACACACATGCAGGAACAGATGAACTGGGCTTTACAAATGCCTTGATTTTCGCATGGAAACTCAGCCCTGTTGGTAGTCCGGTTTTCCATATGCTGCATCTTCTGTCTGAAAAATTACACCCACATTCCACCTCTAGAGTTGGTCCAGTTTTCTTCAAAATATTTCAGAAACTCCTCTGGTGCCTTCTCTCTAAGTTTTGCAAAGGCATCATCATAGCTGTCCTCTGTTCTCGAGTACACAAGGTCCTGGCACAGGTTCTTCAACTGTTCTTCTTCTTCTTTTCCTTGAGAAATTGCAAGGCTGGCAATCCTCTGTTTCAATGACTTCAGAATATGGAAGAGACACAGGAAGACCTCAGCATCCGGCCATAGCTCACGGAGGACTGCCATTTCATTGAAGTCTTTGTCAACTATGAAAAGCTTCGTCTGTGTTGTAGCTGAGTTCAGCTCTTTGAACTTGGAGAGGAAGAGGCGGAGTGTTTCCTGGCGCTCGTTTCTTAGCCGACTTGTCCGGCACCATTTCCATCCATGGCCATCACAGTACTGAGCTGCATCTTTCTGTTGTTGCAGTGATACGTGGAGTCCATGAGGAGCACCTCAGGAAAGTTCCGGGCCGTTTCCTTCATCCTGGAAGTCTGAATATACAACAATTCAAGTTCGTCATCCTCATCAAAGATGAGGGACACCGTACATGTGGGGTCATTGCCTATACAGTTCTCCAGCACCTTGAGAAGTTCATCCTCTGTCGTGTCAGAGGAACTGGCCACCTGACATAAATTATGAACATCCTTTGAAGTTAGCAGTTTCCCTGACAGCAGTTTAAGGTGGTCTCTGACACGTGAAGTAACCACATCCAGTTGAAGTAAGGTGTTCGCAGTTTCCTGGTCATCCATGGATAACTTCCTTCGCTGAAAATAGTGAAATAAGGAAACAAGACATTTATTCTTTCATCCATTTAATTTTACGTCATAAATTATATATACACTATTGTTCTTAAAAGAGCCACACTGCCAACTGCTATGCTTTCGAATCACCAGCACGCATATCAACCAGTTCTGGTTTCTACTGGGTTTCAAATGAGATCCAGTGGGCACTCCTAAATGTGGATTAGATTCTTTTCATGTTGGCCATTTAAAGTGTTGGAACCACCGAGTCTCAACTACACCCTTGTTGTAACACATACACAAATGACCAAGTATTAACTGTAACCAACCCTCTTATTTCTTATACCTCTTGATATCTTTGAGTGTTGGAATCGGTCTTAACCGCTACACTACTTTTGTAACAACACACGAGCACAATGACCAAGTATTCATTGTATCCAACGTTCTTATACCTCTGGATATCTTTCAAAGATTTCATGGTCTTTGTGGTCAGCCTTAAACTCCTGGATGAGCAGCTTGCCAGTCTTCCGCACAGTCACAAAGATGTAAGCTGGGCATGCTGTCTTGAATGTACTACAACAGAAAATGATGTAAGTATCATGAATAATCACGTCAGTATCAACTAAAGCAGTCTGGTTATTCAGTCATGAACAGTGGAGGTAAAGGCCCGCGGGTAAGGCTGTCACTGAGTGCATGAAGAAGGGAGAAGTCACCTTTGATTTGGTCGTATTCCTCGGCCTGCCCTTCTACCAGCTCCAAAGTCCTTGCATCCTAGTTTGATATATATATATATAGATAGATAGATAGATAGATATAGATAGATATGCGTACTTACTGAACTGAACTTCTCTTCGTACTTGACTGAGTTGCCCCTCTACTATTTTTTCATTGGCAGCATTTACACTGCGGCTGGCCACTGTGCAGAACTGAATGCTAGTTGCCTTAAAAAAAAGCTTCTTTACACTGTGTAAATTCGCTCCAGCTGTCGAAGGTCTGCCCTACCTCCACTCAGATCACGCCGGTTCACAGTTTGAAATGGCGGCAAGGGATCACGTGATATAAATCATCAGGTACTTTGATTGGTTGTCTGCCGCTCTGCAGAGAGGCCAATGAGTGATGACAGTACACAGAGCGGCTGTGCGAATAAGGGGCATCAGACAAATTATTCACACAGCGGCAGTGCCGCGAATAGCCACTCCGTATCTGAACTTGCAGAACCAAGAGCAGTACTGTTTTCCGGGCACGTCGTATACTATAGTAATTACACGAAGAAGAATGCGAACTCTCTCTCTCTCTCTCTCTCTCTCTCTCTCTCTCTCTCTCTCTCTCTCTCTCTCTCTCTCTCTCTCTCTCTCTCTCTCTCTCTCTCTCTCACACACACACACACACACACACACACACACACACACACACACACACACACACACACACACACACACACACACTGACACACACACACACACCGGCAGTAACACCGTGCACACAATGACATTCGGATACTGCAAGGATTGAAGAAAAGTCAGTGGCAAAACAAAACTACTTTCATGTTTGACCATGAAGTTTTCCGACTTCACCGCAGTCATATGATTGTCACTAGTGAATGATTGTGAGCAATAATCAGTGTTCTTCAGTGTAAATTCACGAAGTGCTGCGCCGCACTCACACGCGGCACGCACTGACTCGCCGCACGGCACACGGCTTACACGTGACTGATCCAACCCCAACCCCACCGTCTGATTTATTTGCAAAACTCCAAACACACACGGCCCTGGCTACACCCTGCTGAATACCTGGCCAAAGCTGCAGTTCCCAAATGTTGAAAAAACTTAAGCAGACAACACGTATAGGCCAACCTGCTTCACTAGCACATCAATTTCATGCGGGTGCGGCCGAAATGTCTTTAACAGGAATGACTCGTCAGTGACCCCCCCGCCCCCCCCCCCCCCCCCCCCTCCAACACGTGACACGCACTGACGCACGCCATCGGCTTTTGATTTCACTGAAAATGCAAAGCACTTCTTCCACCGGCCATTCCATTACTGAACACATTAGCATCGTCACTGACTGACACTGAGCCTTTGCACCGAGCCACAAAAGTTACTCGAAGAACTCATTTTGCAGCACAACCATGCCGCGTGCCGGCGGTAGGCCTATGTGTGTAAATAACTTTGAGTGTGCGTGCGTGCGCTGTGTAGTCACGACAGTGTGTGTGTGTGTGCGCGCGCGCGCGCGCGCCGGGCGCGCGTGACTAGTCAGTCAGTGCCCGGCCATGCTGAGTGTGTGCCACGGGGTGTGTGTGTGTGTGTGTGTGTGTGTGTGTGTGTGTGTGTGTGTGTGATAGTATGGTTTATTATTATGCCTTCTCCTTTCAGGGAGGGGTCGGTGGTTTTTACTTTTTTATTTGTTTGACACAGGCACCACACCGCTAAATCATATCTTTTGTGCAGCCTTGACATTAAATTGTTTTGTACACGATCTGGTAAAGAGATGCTTCTGCTTCGCCATCTTGAAAAGGTTGAGAGATCAACGTCTGCATCTCGTTCTTCTCATTTCAGCTTCTGTCTTTGGTAATATGACCACAGTTTTCGTATGATGTGATTTTGTCTGCAAACCGACTGGTCGTTATTGCTATATAAAAAAAAAGGAAGAATAGTTCTAGTTTTAGGAATGAAAGCCGCCTGTACGCATGTCTTCTTACCATAATCAACATTAACAAAGGGCACGTCTTCGAACATTGCCTTTCAATGTGATTATAAAAAGCTTAGTAGTATCAGTATTCAAGTAGTAACACTAACGGGGACAACAATTCTGAAACACAGACAGACAGACAGACACACACACACACACACACACACACACACACACACACACACACACACACACACACACACACACACATGTACTCACTCGACTCACACGCACCCTGACACACATACACTCACATACAATGTGAGTGTGTGTGTGTGTGTGTGTGTGTGTGTGTGTGAAATCGTCGTCTACCTAGTCATGTGGCGAGCGCATTATTTAATACATTGTATCATGTATTTAATATAAGTTTAGTATTTAATACATTGCTTCGTGTACAAGGGTATTGGTAATGGTATTGAATTTTGTTGGGTACCGTCTCATTGTGGTCTTTATTGGAATGAAATAGACAAACTAGCTAAACAAGGTGCAATGAAAAATATGTCTGAGATGTCCAATAACCTACTACTATCATCTCATGAGATTAATTCACTACTTAAGAAGACTATATATATATATATAAATTGAAAAAAGTAACTCTGTGATACCTTCTTGTTCTAGACATTTAGCAAAAGTAATATATATATATTTTATATATGTACAAGTTACCTTTAAATTCATGGAACACTAAATATTCACAGAATGTGACATGCGTTTGTAAAAATATCTGTTAAACACATACTACTTGAATGTCCTATTACTACAGAATTATTTCAGAAAAAAACGGATATGACTTAAATGCTTACACCAATGTAAGAGATATTTTGTATAACAGTAATACTGATGTTATTACTAATAATAATATTGTCTAATCAATTGTTCATAGTTTTGTGGGAAAATTAGTATAAATAATATGTTGTTTTGTTGTTGTTGTTTTTTGGTCTAATAAAAGTAATATCACCTCGATGTGAACAGACATAAAATAAAATACTGATTGATTGATTGGCGAGCTCAACTGAGTAATATTGTATCCTACAATGTGCATGGGCTGTGTATCATAGAAGATGAATGCAAAGAATGCCTGCAATGAAAAGTGATACAAATGGTTAGAAAATGGTAGAGTTTAATGTTTCTGTTCATAAAGTTAAGAGTATGATAATTGATACTATTAGTATTACTGTATTAGCATTACTACTTATGATTTTGTCAGTATCAATCTGAAGAAAAGAAAAATTACATTCACAATTCATGTATGTTTTTCCTTTCTTTATACTTTGGTACTGTTTAAAGAAAAGTGTATTTAAAATGTGCCAAACTCCATTGTGGTTACAATTGATTTAATGTTACAAAAGGGATTTAGATAAAACTATGTACCGGGTCCAGATCAGCTGCTCATTGATGGGGATCATGACAAAGGCTTTAATTACAGCACTTAAAAGGGTGCCGGTTCAAATCCCCTTAGTGCAAGAATTTCTGTGCTAACTCTTATTTTAGTAACTGTTCCATCCTAGTGATCCCGGTCATTCTGCCAAAAGTGCAGGTGGCAGGTTACAGATAAACATGCATGCATCTTATGTATGTGGCTTTGCATGAAGGGACATGGCGCATGGTTGCATAGTGTACAGTATGTGCCGAGACAGCAGCAGTTTCACATGACACCAGCGATGTCAGCGCTGTGGTGGATATTCAAAAATGCACTATAAAGAGCTAGTCACTCATATAGAATCATATGCGAACACAGTGAATCTGCTTTCAAGAGAGCAGATAACAGTGTTACATAAAAGTGATCAACAACAACACTCAAAGTGAATGTACCTGAGCAGGTCATCGCTTGAAGTTGAAGTTCATGTAGATGAAGGTGATTTCCTTGTATTGTTAGCCTTTGCACTGGTGGTCTGGATGCAATTCCTCTGAACAGCATATTCCCTGTATGGCCAGTAATGCCTAATTAATGTTCTGTTATCAAGTACCCATCAGCCATAGTTTTCTGACAAATTGTTGCATCAGTTATAATTATATTGTTTGCATTATCCTACATGTAGCCTGTTGAAAACTGGGATTGAAATGAATGAATGAAAAATATTACTTACTAAACGTTACTTTCAAATGATAGTAGTTAGTATTGTTCATATGATAATATTGTCATGTTGCAAAAGGAAGGTTAATGCCATACAGTGTTGTTTTATTTTTGCAGGATGAAGCAATGCTGTCAGTGTCAGCAGCAAGGTGTCCACAACCTCTCCAATGGCAGCTCTACAACCAGCACCTCCAAGGAGGGAAAGTGTGCGCCAGAAGCTTCGCAAGGGAGGAAACTCCAAAGATGCCACAGATCCCGGCAGTGGCGGCACGCATCCACACATAAAAACAATGCCGCCTGAAAGCCACGGAAGCAGAGGGCTAGGGAGTGCAGGCACCAGGACCAGGGAGAAGACAAAGGAGGGCTGCAGCAAGGCTGCAAAGGCCAGCAAAACTATGGTCTGGAGACAGGGCTTAACAAGAACAGTTGGAGCAGAATGGACGAAGAAAGGTGATGAGAAATTATGCAAGCCCCAGAACAAGAAATGCATCTGTGAGCATTGCGGACAGCAGCTGAGCTCCAAGTCTCGCTACAATGTTCACGTCCGGCGTCACACTGGCTCAAAGCCATTCCAGTGTAGCTATGCTGACTGCAAGAAGAGTTTCCATGACAACCTACTGTACAAGAGGCACCTGTGCCGGCACAGAAATGAGCGAAGCTACTTCTGTGGCCAGTGTGGAAAAGGCTACTTCTACAAGAACAACCTCCAAGAGCACATGCAGGTTCACACAAAGATTCGCCCATTTTCTTGCAACCATTGTGAGAAAACCTTCACTGCAGAGAGAATCCGGAACAATCATGTTTCAACACACACACTGGACAAACCCTACCACTGTCACCAGTGCCCATCAGCATTTTCTGCTGGCTTCATTCTGAATGCACACATGAGATCCCAGCACACAGATCAAACCGTCTGCTCTTGCCCAACATGCGGGAAGGCCTTTCGCCATCGATGTAACCTCAACAGACACATCCGCTGGCACAAGAAAGACAGGCCGCACCAGTGCCAGCAGTGTGACAAAGCTTACTACTTCCCTTCTGAGCTGGCTGTCCACATGCGCTCACATGCACAGGAAAAGGCAGGTTTGGGTGGCGCTGGAGAAGAGTCCAGCGTGAAAACTGACAGCTGTGGGGGCCGCAATGACAAATCTTCTTCAGAGAAGGAATCACAGGCTGAGGGTAAGGGAGGAGACAGGAAAAAGAAGCACAAGCCTTCAGTCAAAAAACACCCCTGCAGCCAGTGTTCGTATTCCTTCCCTGGTCCAGCTGCACTCAGGAACCATGTGCAGGCAGTTCATGAAGGAAAAAAGCCCTTTTCATGCCATTTGTGCAGTAAGAGTTACACAATGGTTGGGTCTCTCAACGTTCACATGTTAAGACATGAGGGAAAGCGTAGCTTCAAGTGCGACTCCTGTGAGAAGTTGTTCTTCAGAAAAACAGACTTGACCAAACATGGGTTTCTTCACCAGCCAAAGCAGTTCATCTGCAAAGACTGTGGGGCATCATTCAGACACAAACAGGCGTTGGATGTTCACGGGCGCATTCACAGCGGAGTCCGACCCTACTCTTGCCCACAATGTGACCTGGCGTTCACTGACAATAGCACGCTCAAGGGTCACCTCATCACCCACACGGACACCAAGGACCACGTTTGTTCTGTTTGCGGAAAAGCTTACAAGTATTCCAAGACGTTAAAGCAGCACATGAAAGCTCACACGTCAGCAATCACTTGGCCATTCTCCAGATTGCTTCACAAGTCCAAAGTTGATGTTGTGGTTACAAACAGTGATGCTAGGGTTGTGGGCATTTCCCATGCATCCAAATCATCAAACATAGTCAAGGTGCACTGTAATCTCCCAGGAAGGAATCTAACCAAAATAGCCAGCAGAGATGTTAATGACACTGATCCTTCCAAGCTGCTGGTGAAAGTTGCAGAAACCACAAGTGGCTTACCAATTCAAAATAGTTCCTTCCTCAGCACCACCGGCATGGCGTCTCTCTTAGGTGCTGACCTGACTTCCAGCATTGTGTCTGCTGGTGTTTTGGATCCATCAAAGTCAGTCAAACAAGTGTTCAGTGCTAACGCTGACCCACAAAATAGTATCCATCTTTCAAGCTCACAAGTGTGCAGTGTTAATCTTGTCTCAGCAGAGAGTCCCCTTCCATCAAAGTCACAGGAAGTTTTGAGCATCAAGAAAAGTTCACAAAAGAAATGTAATTCTTTCCCAGTAAACTCACAGAATGTGTCAAACATTAATATTGAACCACAAAACGATTCCCATCAATCAAACACACAAGCGTTGAATGTTAGTGTTGGCTTGCAAAATAAACCCCTTCCATCAGACTCACAGCAGGTGCTGAGAGTTATTCCTGACTTACAAAATAATCCTCTTCCTGATCTTTCAAACACACATTAGGCATTGCCCATCACCCATGATTCACAGTCAAAAAGCCCTCCTCATCCAACAGCGTACACCTCATTGATGAATGTGTTGAGCTTGTCTGGACAAGGCCATGTTGCTGCAGACCACACTCCTTCAAACAGGGCACCAGAGTTGATAACCATTGACCTTGGAGAACTGAACCAGAACCCCAGATCTTCCTTGTCCAAGTTATCAGCTGCAGCCACACAGATCCTTGGACAGAGCCTGGAGACTGACACTCGCATCATCATCATTGAGGAAACAGCATCTGGTCAGTGACGCTTGCATCATCATTGAGGAAACAGCATCTGGTCAGTGATGCTCACATCATCATTGAGGAAACAGCATCTGGTCAGTGACACTATCATCATCGGCATCGAGGCAATAGCATCTGGTCAGTGATGCTTATATCATCATCAAGGAAACAGCATCTGGTCAGTGATGTTCACATCATCATTGAGGAAATGGCACCTGGTCAGTGACGCTCACATTGTTGAGGAAAGCATCTGGTCAGTGATACTCGCATTCACATCATTGTTGAGGAAATGGCATCTGGTCAGTTATACTCACATCATCGAGGAAACAGCATCTGGCCAGTGATACATCATCACTGAGGAAACAGCATCTGGCCAGTGATACATCATCGTTGAGGAAACAGCATCTGGCCAGTGATACATCATCACTGAGGAAACAGCATCTGGCCAGTGATGCTGACATCATCATTGAGGAAACAGCATCTGGCCAGTGATACATCATCATTGAGGAAACAGCATCTGGCCAGTGATACATCATCATTGAGGAAACAACATCTGGCCAGTGATCCACCATCATTGAGGAAACAGCATCTGGCCAGTGATGCCGACATCATCATTGAGGAAACAACATCTGGCCAGTGATGCTGACATCATCACTGAGGAAACAGCATCTGGCTAGTGATGCTCACATCATCATTAAGGAAACAGCATCTGGTCAGTGATGCTCACATCATCACTGAGGAAACAGCATCTGGCCAGTGATATATCATCACTGAGGAAACAGCATCTGGCCAGTGATACATCATCATCAAGAAAACAGCATCTGGTCAGTGACACTCACATCATCATCATCGAGGAAACAGCATCTGGTCAGTGATGCTCACATCATCATCATCAAAGAAGCAGCATCTGGTCAGTGATGCTCACATCATCATTGAGGAAACTGCATCTGGTCAGCAACGCTCACATCATCATCGAGGAAACAGCATCTGGCCAGTGTTGGTCACATCATCACATTAAAGAAACCTAGTGTGTACAAACTGACGAGCCAAAATTGTTAAGAAAACACAGTCTAGATACATCACCATAGACAAATCTGATAGAGGAAACCAGCATGTGCAATCTGACATAATTGTGTGCACTAATACTGTTAAGAAAAAATGGGGTCCACTGACAACTTCAATATTGCACTGGGATGAATAAAGTATATTGCTGTTGTGTCTAGACACATTATCATCATAGAGGAAACCTAGTATCTAGACATTAACACTCATGCAATCATCATCCTTGCCCTAATATCTAAAAACTAACACTCGCATCCACAGCGTCTGGACACCATCATCAGAGAGGAAATGCAGTACTTGGACATCTACACTCACATCATCAAGAGTATGGACTCTCTGACACTTCATTGCAGGGGAAACCAGGTTCATTATCATAGAGGAAGCTTAATATCTAGACGCTGACACTGGCAGCATCATAGAGAAACCTAGTGTCTGGATATGAAAACATCATCATTGTAGAGAAAACCTGTCTTGATGCCGACACTGGCAGCATCATTGAAGAAACCTAATGTCTGGATATATGAAAACTTCATCACTGTAGAGAAAACCTGTCGTGATGCCAACACTGGCACCCTCACTGAGGGGGAAAAAACGTACGTCTAGACATGGACACATCATTAGAGAGGAAACCTTTCAAACATCAAACCAATTAAATCAGTATTTATATATTATATAACAGCACATTTGGACAGCTACGGTAATTAGTAAAGATATGCAAGAGTTCTAGCACTAGTTACTAAGTTCTCTCTTTTCTGTGGGGGAGGAGGGGGATACATGTTTACTTATTTTTCTGCTTGTATTCATTTGCTAGTTAAAATAAGATTGAATAACCCTATTTTGCTCTGGTTTGATGTTGAGCAAACCAAGTAAATGTACTTTGTGTGCGAAAGAAAAATGCTGTATATATATTATCTAAATGTAAAGAAAGTATGGAGAAAAATATATGTAATAATACAACAACAAAACAGAGACAGAGAGAGAGAGAGTGTGTTTTTAAAAGAAATAAAGGAATTATACCAATGTGAACACATTGTGTGTTGTGACCTGTCCAAGAACTGCTGTACATACCTAACATAAAATACTGATTTTTGGTGTGTGTGCATGCAATCGTTCATGTGTACACATATATGTTAGTGATGCGAGCTGTGTGTGTATGAGAGCATATGAGTGTGAATGTGTGCGTGTGTGTGTTAATGTATGCATGTTTGCACATGTATGGGGACATGTAGTATGATGTACCCGCATGATATGTGAGTGTGTACATGTGTGAATGTGTGCATGAGAGTAACTTGGTGTTTTACACCCAGTCAACCATTATGTTTATATCAGGGCAAGAAAAGAGAGAGAAACTTGGTGTTTTACACCCAGTCAATCAGTGTGGTTAAATCACGGTGATATAGACAGAAACATTCAAATAAACTATATACATGAGTAGTCCTTTACTAGCATTATAGACAACACTTGACCTGAACATCAGGAGAGGCAGAGCAACACCACAAAAGCACAAACACAAAATAAGAACACATACATAACGTCATAAAAATTATGATTTATTTTCAGTCTCTTCCTCACAACAGACTGATGACTGGAGCATGAAAAGTGAAATTCTGAAAATGCACACACAAATTCAAGGACATGTGTAATACATAGTGAACAGTTTAACCTTCATATTAATTGTTGTATTGCTTTTTGGCTACACAGTCCAAACACCTATGCATACCTAAACACCCATACATTTTGTACGGCAGATGTTAAGACAGTCCCTTCTTATCATTGGTGGCCAGTTAAAACAAATAATTTATTAATCAGGCCAGTGATATCATACAAATCCCAAAGGGCCTCAGAAGGGTTATGGATGATGAAATATAGCACTCACTACATATAATCTTTTGAGTGTGTGCTATTTAATATACCACTACCAGTGTTCAAGGGCAACAAAAACTCACAGTCATGGCTTTCTTCTCAGTACAGTGGGTTCCACTGTACTGAGAAGAAAGCCATGACTGTGTGACTGTCTGATAAAAATTAAAAGACCACCCTGACCACTTTCTTCTTTTATGCTCATATTTCAGGGTTAATGTTAACAGTATTTTACAGATCAAAATCAGCATATACTAGCAACAAAATCAGCAATCAGTCAGACGTACAGGCAGTTACTTTGTTTGACCAGTTCTCAACAACAACAAAACAGCACAGAGTATGTACGGCATGTTTGTGTGTGTGTGTGTGTGTTCTACATGGGGAAGGGAGCAGGGTGGTTGCTAGCAATGCAGTTTCCATGAACCACTTTTGCCATATTATTGATGTCACACTGGTCTGAAAAATGTCTAGTGCAATCGCTGTATTTCCAGGTCAATGAACCCTGACCAAAGACTACCCTTCTGTCATGACCATGATTCTAAGGGCAATCTGAAAAGAGGGGTCCCACTGGATTGATACATGACTGGAACAGAACACATTATTTTTGTACTCCTCTGTTTGTAATATACTGTCATACCTACTCTTCCCCTGTCCATCCAATGCTGCCAAAGTGTTTTGTTTCCCTGGAAAAAGAAACCAAAATGCACACATTTTCTCCTGACACCCACTTTCACCGCAACAAAATGTTCCCTTATCTCTTCTAATGCCCCCACCAATTACTTCCCTATGATGCTGAAGGGGCCACACTTTCCCTCACTCCCCCCACCCCACCCCCATATTCCTCAAGCTCCTTCACCACAAGTAGCAGCAGCAGTTTCCCCGACATGGTCACGAACAGCCGTGTCCAAAACGTTGAATACATCAGTACACCCTGCCACTGCCCTGTCCATGACTGCCGATAGATTGTCCTCGTGCAGCCGTGAGTTCATCTCCAGGAACACGATCTGCTGAGATCTGGGCAAAGTGGCCATGATGAGTTCTGGACCGCCGGAAGACTCTTCCAGGTGGTTCATGTCCACCAGGGCTGTGTCCCGCACGAAGCCAGAGGAGCAGGCACACACATAGTCTTTGAGGGGAATGCTGGCATCAATCAGCGCCAGTGTGGCCGCGTTGACGCTGGCGCAGTAGTTTCCACCATCAGCCTGAAGGACCTGCAATTACAGAAAAGGAGAAATATTTGATATGCATGGTATGTTTAAGTTTGACTGCAAAAGTTGAAAGTTATTCTTAGAAGAGCATGTTGTATTCCAGCATAAACTGCTTCTATTGCAGATTTTCAGAGGTTCACCTTCCCAGACATCTTTGACAAACGCTTCTTGCTGCTTTCACAGAGTAGTCAGCCATGACTTCACCATGCAAGTGAAACTGACAGAAATGTTTTCACTGAACAGAAATTTCACATGTAACAAGAGGATCATAATTTATGTTTCATTAGTCTATTCAGTATTAGAACAGAAGCAGTGTTGGGAAGGTGTTTGGTATAGGGTTCACCTATAGTACTGTTACATTTATTTTAATTGACTTGGGCAGTTGAGAGCAAAAGGTGATTAATATATGTAGCCATTCCTCTGAAAGTGTGGAATTCCATGACAAAGTGCACAACCAAGTGTGAGTGGCTCACAGGGGCAGGGGTGGGACTGATGACACTGACCAATAGGCTGCTTATCAAGTGTTTTGTGTGTCACAGGCTCACACTGAATGAGCAACTTAGCAAGCACTGCAAAACATGGAAAAGTCCAGACTCCTAGTTTAGTCTGGTACAGTTCACACAGTAGTCAATCATGACTTCACCATGCAAACGAAACTGAGACTTTTTCACTAAACAGATATTTCACAAGTAACAAGAGGATCGTCTGCTTTATTAGTCTATTAGAACAGAATTACTGTACTCAGGTCTTTGTTGTTGTACTTGTGTTACATATTTTAAGCGCTAATTAAGTCCCTTGCTTGTTGATTCTATTAGAACAGAAGCAGTGTTGGGAAGGTCAGTGCCAGTACTGATGGTACACTACAAAACAAATGAGACAGATAAATAAATAAGTGCTTTTTATTGGCCAGTCAACCATGATGGTTATTAGTTAAATACAAATTAGGGCAGAGTAAACAAAAAGAAAAATGATGTATACATTTGTATCAGAACTCTACAAGTAAACTATGATGATTCACAGTATAATGAAGGTGAACTGCACTGCGTTTTAGTTGCACCAAGAAGCATGCTGACCTCAACAAAGATGTCAATTTGTGAGCGTGGATACAGGGAGGTGAGGATGGCAGCATTAAATGTCTGCTGGAGATGCATGCTCATCTCCTGGGACTTGCGGTCACCACGTGGTCGCCGTTTGCGTTCACCAGTGCTGAAGGTGGCCATGCTGTACTGACAGTTCACCACCACCTTGTCATGTAACGCCTTGCCCCGCCCACCTGTCACCTGCACACATTCAGTGACTGGTTACTTCACTGATAGTGATACTTCAACACCACCTTATCATGTAACGCCATGCCCCACCCACCTGTCACCTGCACACATTCAGTGACTGGTTACTTCACTGACACCTCACCACGTCAATTGTCATGTAACACCTTGCCCTGCCCACCTGTCACATGCACACATTCAGTTACTGGTTACTTCACTGACACTTCACCACCACTCTGTTATGTAATGCCTTTTCCTTTCTGCCTGTCACCTGCACACATTTGGTGATTGGTTACTTCACTGAGAGTGAGACTCCACGACCACCACGTTGTGTAATGCATTGCTCCGCCCATCTGTCACCTGCACACATTTGGTGAACGGTTACTTCACTGACACCTCACCCTCTTGTCCTGTTTCAGGGCCTTGCCCTGCCCACCTGTCACCTGTACACATTCAGTGATTGGTTACTTCACTGACACTGTGACAGTGACAGTTCACCGCCACACCATGCCCTCCTGTCACCTGCACACAGTGATTCTGATTAGTTACTTTACAGTTTACTCAATTACTGACTGACACTTCATCACCATCTTGTCATGCGATGGCTTGCCTCACAATCACCTGCGCACATTTACTGATTTAATGACCAGTTAGTTACGCTAGTTACTTACAGTTCACTAACACCTTCTTAAATGCAACACCTTGCCCAACAGTTACCTGCACACATTTAGAGAGTGGTTACTGAACTGGCTGCTCATCACCTTGTCATTATGTCAAGTAACAGTATCACCTCGCCAGGCCTTCCTCAAGTTCCTGCCACTAATGTGCATCACACTCACAGGTCTGCTTACATTTGGTCATTCATTGACTGGTTATCTTATTCAAGTTATGGCAGTACACTATAACTGTATCAGTATCACTCAGTACCAATTTATCACTGTGAATTATTCAATCAATATCAATATCAGTATCACCTGTCCTTGTCATGCAATGCCTTGCCTTCCTCTCACTTGCACACATTTGGCAATTGGTTATTTCCCTGAATGATGTGAATCATACCAAATAAACCCTCAGCCAAAATGTTGTGTGGCAAAGACAAGTTGTTCCAGCCCCTGATGGTCCCGGGGGAAAGCTATAGTTGCACTATCTGTAGTCTGTTCTGCAGGTCACTTTCTGTAGTCCATTCTGCAGGTGATGCATTTGAACTATGCTAAACTGAACTTGAAGAGTATCTTCTTGAATCAGTTGAAGTTCTTCTTCTTCTACTTCTACTTCCAGCTCAAATCTCTGTAGCACTAGCACTGTAGTACTAGCTGTGTTGACAAATCTTAATTCGTATTCTTTTTAAATACAGAAGTACAACTACAACTTGTACAAGTCTGATGTTCACACTGAGGACATGTCATTATTATTATCATTATTACATAAGGGGATGTACTGGAAGAATGAATGAAATGAAATAACTGAAATAAAATTAAATGGAATAAATAAGAAAAAAAGAAAAAATGACATCATCAATAATCTTCTTCTACTTCTAGTGGTTGACAGATGTAAACTGTAGTGTAACTGAATTGGTTCTCTTGTCCTCTTCGGGCTCTACTCGCAACTTGGTAGCGGCATCATCAATGAGCAAGAACTTCTTCTACTTCTAGTCAGACTAGTGGCTGACAGTGACAGTTGTAAACTGTGGTGTAAACTGAAGCGGTTCTCTTGTCCTCTTCGGGCTCTACTTGCAACTTGGTAGCGGCTGTTATGCCGCCTGCACGCGCACATACTCAGCTAGAACGAGGCGTCATTTCACACAGCAAGGGGACCGGGGGAGGGGGGGGGGTGCAGCTGCACTGTAATTAGTGTAAATTAATTTTGTGGTCGGCATACCCCAGTCCTTTTTGTCTTCTCTGAAGATTCAAGATATACTCAAGATGACACCTACCTCGTGCGGACCGTAAACGGCAGCCAGCACCTTGGTGTTGCCCTGTTCTATGTAGGCTGATCCATCTGCTTGATGAAAGACTCCAAGACGGCAGTCGATCTTCCGCAGCTCGTGTGGCCGCCGCCCGTCAACGCGGAAACCTTGATCGGAGAGAAGTTCCAAACCCGCCATGCTGTTCTGTGAAATGGCTCAAGCTGAACATGTCTTTAGTAGCGCCGTTTAAGAATGATCTCTATGAGAATAATCGGATTCAGGAATAGATAGTCGATAGACCCCCTGTCGTCGTTTTTGCTCATTTTGACAAATCGATGCAACGAACTTTATGATGTGGCATATTATAGGCTAGGCCTACCTAGCCTTTTATCTTAGTTGTGCAGAGTAGATGTACTGCTGGCACAACCGGACAAATTTGACTAAGGGAAGCAGCTGCGTTCTATTTACACACATGAAATTAGGTTGTTTCCCTTGCACCGTTTTTTTTTGTTTTTTTTTTTTTTAAATCTATGTTAGCAGAGCTTTTTCGTAAATTTTAATTTTAAATCTCTGTGAAACAAATCAGCTGGGTTGTAACGAAGGGAGGGCGGGGGGTGGGGGGTGAAGGGGGGGCACGAAATATTAATATTCTCTGTCTGTCTGTCTGTCTGTCTGTCTGTCTGTCTGTCTGTCTGTCTGTCTGTCTGTCCTCTCGTGTGTGTGTGTGTGTGTGTGTGTGTGTGTGTGTGTGTGTGTGTGTGTGTGTGTGTGTGTGTGTGTGTGTGTGTGTGTGTGTGAAAGAGAGAGAGAGAGAGACAGAGACAGAGACAGAGACAGAGAGACAGGCAGGCAGGCAGACAGACAGACAGACAGGCAGGCAGACACTGAGACAGACAGACAGGCAGACAGACAGACAGACACTGAGACAGAGACAGAGACAGAGAGAGACCTGTGCCGCGTTTGTGTGTGCATTTTAGCGTGTGATTTTAATGTGTGTGTGTGCTTGCGTGCATGTGTGTGTGTGTGTGTGCGTGCGTGTGTGTGTGCGTGCGTGCGTGCGCGTGCGTGCGTGCGTGCGTGCGTGCGTGTGTATGTGTGTGCGTGCGTGCGTATGTGCGTGCGTATGTGCGTGTGTGCGTGCCGGCGCGCGTGCGTGCGTATGTGCGTGCGTGTGTGCGTGCGTGTGTGCGTGTGTGTGTGTGTGTGTGTGTGTGTGTGTGTGTGTGTGTGTGTGTGTGTGTGTGTGTTCGCGCGCGCGCGCGAGCGCCCTCGTCTGTCTGAGTCGAGAAAGACGTCGAAATTGATAAAGCGTTGCAGTGCATCTCATAAAATAATTAGTAGCATTTCGAGTCACTGTTCTCTTGGGAATTGGTTCCGCACACTTTTCTTGACCCTATACTTTTTAGTCAGTAATTCGGTCACATTCGGCCCGCGGCCCTCAGTGGTCACACGGTAGCGAGATCTGCATGGCAAGCTAGCTGTTGGTGCTCCCGAGATTCTGCACGCCTACGTCGTTTGTTCCTCCCATCAAAGCCGCGTGTCGGGTCTAGTGCGGGACTGCTGAAGCAGCTTCCCGCCCCTATCCAGTCAGTCACTGTCGTTGTCCAGGCGCTGGGCCGTGCAGAGCACTGCCGCTGCTCAGTAACAGCGTGGGTCCGCTGTGGTGTTGAAACTCAGTGCACGTACAGTAATAGTTAGGTACACTACTATACTGGCGTCTGTTCTAATCACATTAATTTGGATTTGCACGATGCTTGTAGTCAGTCTCTAGCTATTACGGGAATACTGATCAAGTAACAACACGACTTTCAGATCCGTGCAAGCTGGAATGCTTTTCTTGTCCGACCCCAAAGTCTGTCTGTCAGTGTGTGTGTGTGTGTGTGTGTGTGTGTGTGTGTGTGTGTGTGTGTGTGTGTGTGTGTGTGCGTGTGTGTGTGTGTGTGTGTGTGTGTGTGTGTGTGTGTGTACACACACACACACACACACACACACACACACACACACACACACACACACACACACACACACACGCACACACACACACACTAATGATAAATATAAATGATGTTTATATAATGATAACTCTTATTTATAATGCGCCTGTGCCAGTGCTAAGAAAGTGCGCTCCAAGCACAGTACAGCACCACATGTCTCACATAACTAAGAAATACAAGGGCATAAAAAAAACAGGACCTACATAAATTTCATCTGACAAGACAATGATTATGACCAAATGATAAAAAAAATACATATAAAAAACCTACATTAATAATATTCTATAATTATGTTTAAATTAAAATGCGACTTCATTTTACAAGACAATAAAAAATAGGGAATGAGACAATAGTAAAGAAACAATGGAAAATCCATAGAACAGCATACACGGAATAACATAATTGGTGTCAGTAATTCTGACTGAACTAAAATTTTAGAATTTGTTTTAAATGTTAATTCTAGTCCTATTGACACGACCTTTGATGCTTCCTTGCTCCCCTGTTACTCAGCTTGACAAACTGCCCAGCAAACAACCAGCCCTGTCAAAC
Organism: Alviniconcha strummeri; assembly: GCA_963584105.1. NCBI lineage: Eukaryota > Metazoa > Mollusca > Gastropoda > Provannidae > Alviniconcha > Alviniconcha strummeri. The sequence goes on from OY757551.1 coordinate 15,975,639, forward strand.
AGCTCCGCCGAAACCTTCCTTTTATATCACTCCCTGCCGATCTTCCCCTTGGAAAATATCAGTCCAGCCGCTGAAACTTGAAATGAGCTCCCCATTGTCAAAATTGCGGCACCGCTAGCATCAAACCTGAATACGCCCCAAGCACGTGCTATCCGCCACAGAAAAATCCGTATCAGCCGGTAGTGTGATTTCCGAGGCTTGCACTAGTTCCGTTGGGTGATCTCGCTGTTTTCTTTTCCTTTTCACACGATTCTCCATCACTACAGTTCCTCTTCTTGCAGCGACTGGTGCTCTGACGGTCTATGTTTCAACCTCCCGGTGAGCCGTTAAGTAATAGTAATAGTCGTTTCAAGTTCAGTGCTGATGTACGTCCACAGAGACCGCAAGGACCGTTAAGGACAGGGAGCCCGGGACAGCCACCTCGACCTTTACACAGCTCCTGAGCTCTGCTGATATTCAAGTTTAATGTTGTTTTACGTTCACAAAGGCCGCAAGGACTATTAGGGACGGGGAGCCCAGGACGGCCACCTCGACTTTTACACAGCTCCTGAGCTCTAGTTTAATGTTGCTTTACGTCAGACCATAAGGACTTTTAGGGCCCAGGACGGCCACCTCGACTTTTACACAGCTCTTGAGTTTTATGATGATTATTATTGGTCGCTTTTATATATCACTGTTCTCTGCCCTCGAGCAGTCTTACTGCGTTCTTATAGCATGTGTTTTCGAATGAGTGACTTTCTAGACCACGTTTTGAATATCCACCGAAGTGGTGTACTTAAGGCGGCGCAGTTTGGTTGTTACATGGCTGATGCCACGTGAAACTCATGCCGCCGTCACGGCGCACGTTCTGTGTGCGCCACATAATTATGCACCAGTTCACAACGTCACTTCATTGGAAACACGTGCTCCGCTGTGTTTTGTTCAGCAGCGTTCTGGATGAAGAATGAGGAAAAACAGAAAGACAGCAACAAGGACGACGGCGACAACCGAAATACATGCGTATCTATGTAATCTATTATCCGTAAGTTGTTATCCTGTTTGTTGATCAGTTATTTGGTGTTGTAGTTGTGCATAGACTGACTAAGAACAGAAAAGAAAGAAAGAGTAGAAAGGCAGACAGTAAGGGCAGAACTCGAGAAGAAAGAAAAAAGAAGAAAACTTAACAAACAAACATTGACAACAACAACAAAGACACAAAGAAGCAAAACAAAAACCGAACAGACACAGTGAAAGGAAGAAGAAGAAGAAGAATTGACGACGGCAAAGAAGAAGAAGAAGAAGAAGAAGAAGAAGAAGAAGAAGAAGAAGAAGAAGAAGAAGAAGAACAACAACAACAACAACAACAACAACAACAACAACAACAACAACAACAAGAAGACTGAGACGAAGAAGAAGAAGAAGGACAACAGCAGTGGCATTGCAAAACGATCAACAGCAAGGTGGTTCAAGATGCTTACAAACATGACACTTCCGTATGATTGCGTTGTGTCTGTCTGCCGGTGCCAGCACTGATCCTCCCACGACCCTCTTCCGGGCACGGCGGGTTTCAAGCAAACTACGCGATCTCAGTCCGGATAAAACTCGACACCTCTGTCACAGCGGCGGGGGGAGTGAGAGAACGGAAAACAAAATGACCGACCGAAGGAGAGCTAATGCAATCACACTTGAACGAGTCTCACTTTATCCGCCGTATCTCCGATCCGGGAGTTTAGTTCGTCCCGCCGGAAGTGACGTGTGGACTTGTTGGCACGAGAGCGAGGCGCGTGCGAGGAGCTCCGAGGTGATGGTGGCGCCACCTTGTGACAGGTCTTCATCTTTTCTTTTCTTTTCTTTTTTCTTTGGTGTACTCTGTGATCCTTGGCAGGAGTTATTCCATTATCATTGATTACTCCTCTGCTCTTCATAAAAAAATAAAAAAATATTCTTTGTGATCTGCCGTACGGCTCAAAGGGAAAAATGTTTTTTCTCTAAGCCCATGACTATAATCATAGGGGAAATGCATGTCGTTCACTTTTTTTTTTTTTTTTGCTTTTGCTTTTCGGGGGGAATTGTTCGGCGGGTGCTATTTGTCTGTTTGTAGTTTGTGTGTGTATGCGTGTGTACTGCAGCTTAATCTCAGCTCTGCGAGAAAGCACCCCCCCCCCCCCCCTCTTATTGTTTTAAAAACAAAACAAACAAAAACAACAACAACAAGAAACGTGTCCTGTTCAGTTACAGTGGAAAACATTACTGATTTTCGCATCACAATGCCAATCAGCCGTTCGAATAAAGGCCCAGAGACCCGAAGTAGACTTCTAATTCTGCTGTGTTGCACCCTCTTTCTTTCTGGTTGAGGTGGATGGTGGGGGTTGGGGGGGGGGGGGCAGTGCGTGGGGGAGGGAGACGGGGGGCTATGTTTACCAAGGGAATTGTGGCGAGTAGGCCAATTTACCAGGAGTCTCTCACGCTGCCCCCACCACTGTCTCCCTCTCTATCCCAGACCCCCCACCACTGTCTCCCTCTCTATCCCAGACCCACCACCACCACCCCACCGCCCTTTCCTCCTCTCCGTCTTTCTCTCTTCCTCCCGTCTCCTTTTGTGTCCCTCCCTCCCTTGTTTCTTAATTTTTCCTGCCCCCTTCTTTCTTTCTCTCAGCCCCTCCTTCTTCGCCCACTCTCTCATCCTGCATCCCATTTCCACTCTCTCTCTCTCTTGTTTTTTGTTTGTTTGTTTTTGTTTTATAATTTTGTTCTCTCCATTTTTCACTTATTCAGTAGTTAGCAAAGACTAGTTGTTAGACAGGTCTAAATGAACCTAACCCTTGGAAAATAAAGTTTTCGAGTTCGAGTTCTCTCTCTCTCTCTCTCTCTCTCTCTCTCTCTCTCTCTCTCTCTCTCTCTCTCTCTCTCTCTCTCTCTCTCTCTCTCTCTCTCTCCTCAGTTTTTTTTCCTCCGTGGCTACAGAAGTCCGTTGAAGTCATTCAGTGTGGGCTGTCTATCAAATGCAGTAAATACGGAGGCAATTAGTTTTGGTACTTCAATGAGCGCTTTTCTTCTTCTTCTTCTTCTTCTTTTTTAACACTTAAAACTAAAAGGTAGACAGCTCGTAAATGACGTCCATTTTGGTGGTTTTAGGCCAACCAGAGCTCTGCTCAGCACCGGCTTTGATTGTGCGGCCACATTTCAACAAACTTTTAATCCGACGAAAAAGTTCCATCCGGCAAAATGGTTGACTGATCCGGCTTTCATCGGACATACATCGATCTGATTCTCTTCAGTCGCAGCCGGCAGTGCATCACTCAGTCAGGTCTGCATATGGCTCAGTAGTAAGAAGAACACATGAACCCCGGCAACTGACACCTCCTAGCTTCACTCTCCGACTTTTCTTTCATCCTTTCATGTCGCTGCCCCTCACCCAATTTAGTTTTGTCAAATATCTTTTCGCCATCTGCCCCCTCCCGCCCCCTCCCACTTTTCTGCAGCTTTCAATCAAGAAGTGGAGGCGCAATTTCTCGGCGCACCGGTTACCCCCCTTATCGGCTGCGGAACTGTCAAAATGGCGGCTGCCAGCTCGTGGCGCAAGAGTTTCGTTTCAAGGGCAAGCAACTTTCTTCCAATTGGTGATCCCCCGAGATTGTCTTCCTGATGTCTTTCTGATATCGTCCTATTACTGGGAGAGTTTTTATGTCCGCATGTGACCTCCCTCCCTCTCTCTCTCTCTCTCTTGCTTCGTCAGTCTCTATCTGGCTCTGTCTCTATCTGTCTCTGTCTCTCTATTTCTCCATCTCTGTCTGTCTGTCTGTCTGTCTGTCTGTCTGTCTGTCTGTCTGTCTGTCTGTCTCTCACCTCTTTGTCTCTCTGCAGCTGACTGAGTTTCTGGGGCTGTCCGTGTCCGTGTCCACGTTCAAGTTCATTATTTCCTCCCAGTGAACTTTTGATGCACGGAGAACAGTAGGGCTGCCGATGCAATAACGCTGATACGTTTTACACAATGTCGTCAAGGCCTGGCTCAGTTCGGTTTCATATTCAAAAAAACAAGCAGTGACGTAACAACACTGACGACACACTTGACTCTGCAACACACTATTAAAAGCAACAGCGGAACACAGCAAAACTACAATACTGTCAACTGCTCGTGACGGTCAAATGCCTCATCGAAGAGTGTGTAGTCGATGTAGTGACACGGCAATGGCTACCGCAGCGATACAACCACCCAACGACGAGTATGATGATTTGAGAACTTCCTTGCCTTTGTCGCGAAGAATTAAATCGGTCTCGTGACCCGCCGTCAATCATTCTTAAATGAGCTAGGTTATGGCGGGTCACGCGGAGATCGAAATCGAGGGTGGATTGCCATTTTTGCACATTCACCAGACAGCACCGACAAGCCGCGAAAGGTGAGCCAAAGCGGGCCGAACCAAGGTCTGTCTCGGACAACACTAACCAGCCAATCACCTTCCATGGCTAAACTTCTCCTGCGCCTGAGGCTTGTTAAAAACAAAACAAACAACAACAACAAAAACCATGACCTGCAGAAAAAGGTTAGCGATTGAACGTGTCGTTGATTTTATGTCGATTTCATATGGTGATTAAAAAAAATATATATTGACACCATCAGTAACTCTCGTTTCACCATCAATAACTCTCGTTTCACCATCAGTAACTCGTTTCACCATCAGTAACTCTCGTTTCACCATCAGTAACTCGTTTCACGAGCTCATCACCGCGTTGTGCGCTGTTTTCCCTGCGCTTCATTTTGACGTCACCAGAATGTCTTCGACGTCACGGATAGGAAGCCCTCAAATTTTTGCGGACAGGTCACGGAAGAAATGAATGGATTGCAATATTTTTGTCAGCTACTATTATTGTCTTTGTGGAGTAAACTTCTGATGACGTATTGCAGCGATCTAGAGTAAAAAGAAAAAGTAAGTCCACGAAAAGAGGTGTGGTCTATGGGTCTATTTTGAACTCATAATGACCGGTAATGTTTTGGTAACTAGCCGGCAGATGAAAAAAAAAAATGAAAAAAAAATAAAATGCAACAGACACATCATGACTAAAATATAATTTTAAGAAACCACACACACACACACACACACACACACACACACACACACACACACACACACACACACACACACACACACACAGAGTTTGTTTTCTTCGCCAGATCTGAGAAGGCTAGTTCCTTTAACGGGCTCTTACAAAGCTGCTCAAATTACTTTTAGAGCTAGGGCACCCAGTACGTTAGATACGTCGTCTTTCCAAGTGCCGTCCAACAAGTTCATCTTCAGACCTTCGATGAAGGAAATGCAATTGTCAACCATTCAATGTCACTTTCACTCCATTTTAGTCACAGTGTCTGGGTCCTGACATGCGTAGCCAGTCGGCACAGGGGGGGCGGCTGGCCATCCACGCTTTCATGCCCGAAAGGGGCGATAACATCTTCTGTGGCATTCTGGCCAGTTAGCCATTTAACGATGGTAACTGTCGACACAAATTACTCTAGATGTGATCTGTATTTGTGTAAATGTAATTTGGTCCCTTGGACAAAGCTACAAACAAGGCCTGTAATGAGCAGCATTACACTCTGTTGTCCCAGTGTTTTTCTTCCCCCCCCCCCTCCCGCCCCTTTTCTTTCTTTTTTTGTAGGCGTATTCTTTGTTTGTCTGTCCCTTTCTCTATGCCTCTGTCTTTGTCTCTCTCTCTCTCTCTGACAGCCTGCTTTTCTTGAGGCCTCGTTCTCTTTCTCTCTCTGCTTCGCCCTGATATAACCACACTGGCTGACTGGGCGTAAAACACCGATATACTTACTTACTCTCTCTGGTGGTCTCTCTGTCTGTCTCTGTCAGTCTGTCTGTCTGTGAGTCTCTTATGTGTCTCTGTCTCAGTCTCCCTGTCTCTGTCTCTCTGACAGCCTGCCTTTCTGACTGTCTATCTCTGTCTTGAGGCCTCGTTCTCTTTCTCTCTCTGCTTCGCCCTGATATAACCACACTGGCTGACTGGGTGTAAAACACAGATATACTTACTTACTCTCTCTCTCTCTAGTGACCTCTCTGTCTGTCTCTGTCTGTCTATCTCTCTGTCTCTGTCAGTCTGTCTCTGTCTCTGTCTGTGGGTCTCTATGTGTCTCTGTCTCTGTCTTCCTGTCTCTGTCTGTCTCTCTCTCTCTCCACTGCGGTCAGTAGACAGCGAATATACCTGCATTATGTACTCGTATCGTAAATTGCCGCCTAGCTTTCCACGAGGACTGTTTGCTTCAAAAGCCCATACTCTTGTTGACTGGGAACTCGTGTGCAGGATAGGCTGCGTTTTGCATCATGCGATGCACAATGAATGTCTAGACTCCAGCCATGCGCGGTGCCGCTACAGGCGTGAACGAACAGGGGACCAAGTCTTTATGTGCTTCTTTCTTCTTTCGCATAGTGTCCAACTTCAACACGATGGAGACCATGACGTTTTTAGTGCATGCTGGGTTATTTTGCTGTTTCTCTCTGTCCGCCGAACTCTGACATGGACTACAGGATCTTTAAGCGCGTGTGTGCCCTTTTTTTTTTTTCTTCCTTTTTTTTTTTTTTCTCTCCTTTTTTTCGTTTGCGCATGCGTGGCCGCGTCCGAATGAATTTTGTATCTGCACAGAATTTGACTCCGGAGAAATATTATGGCGGGCGCAAAGCCTAGCATGTAACGGTCACCCATCCATTTGGTGACCATTCTCGATCGTGCTTAACTTTGGGCGAGAGCGAGTAGCTTACTCCTGCTCTGCGCCGCTGACTCTCCAAGATGTTTTGTACCACTCACTCTGCTGGAAAATGTCCCAGCGATGATGCCCCGGAAGACACGCGCTGTCTTGGTTTACTGACATTTTATTAACGAAAGCATACCAACAGACAGCCGGTAACAGAATAGTTTCTGGGAGCGTCAAACAATGGTGACAAAGTATGTAGGGGAGTGGGGATGGGGAAGCAGGTTGGAAGCATGGATGAAGAGCCACAAGTCAGAGGTTGCTATAACATAACTTTCATTTGTACACCAACCAACCAGGAAACAGTGTCTGTTTTAGAAAAGACACAAGCAAACAAAACATTTAGAACATGAAAGCAAATGTAAAGTCTAAACAACAGCAATTACTAATCTAATAAATACGGTAACCATGTAGTTTACCTGTGGGTTACTATAATACATGACAAAATGATTAATAATCAAGCACATAAATCGTGTGCTTGACTTACACTTAAAACCCGTATCTCACAGAGTCACGGTGAGTATACAAGAGACGGCCAGTCAATTAACTGATGAACTCCCAGTATAATATAGTATACAATAAAGTAACAGTGAAGAATGCGGATTACCAAGCTCATTCTTAACTAAACAGGAAGAGTGAGATAATCGTTACAGCAGTTCCACTTAAGCACACGAGATGGATAGTGACACGGGTGGCACCTGGGTCCATGCGCGTGTGCGGGAGGAAGTCAGTCATAAACTGACCGGCTCCAGCCTCGTTACTCAAAGCGTTACAGCATGTTACTGTTACAGACTAGCAGAGCATATCCGGCTGTGAACAACGTCAAGCGTCTTACTGACGCGGGTAGTGCATCAAGAATCTAAACTGAGGGTAGCGCATCAAGAATCTAAACTGCTGATCTGGCTGCGCCTGTCTGCTCGGTTAGTGAACAGAGACAAAGACCTAATTACCACCACTGACGCGCATCGCCGGCCAGTTCGGGTATACGCACAAAGACCCGGAAAGGGTTTACAAGCTAAGTAGAGTGAAAGTCTGCGCGCCCAAGACTCGGCCATACAAAAGCCGGATCAAAACATAAATGACATGTCTCACAGTTTATACTATCATCCCTCTGCACTAAACCATATTCAACTAGTAAAATGAACATTCCACAGCTATGAAGTCAACATCTTTAAAGTGTTTGCCATGATATACCACCGATTTCATGTAGCAACATAGATCGGTAGGATACTAAACAAATAAGTTGTGCCGCACAGAGATCTGCACGGCCACTCTGACAAAGTATCCATACTTTAGAAGGATAACTTTGCATCGGCAAAGCATCACTCAAGCTGAACATCCAACAATGGCAGCATAACATACCAGTTACATATCAGCTAACCAAGGAAACATCGGTCATCCTGTGGCATAAAAGCTTAAGATATGAACGCACAAACAAGGTACTCTGACGCGGCCATAGCGGCTGCAACCAGGCGGCAATCTAACGCCGAAATTACCCACGCATTCAAGAACCAAAATCAAGGCACGTTGTGAACATGGTAACATTATAGACATACATTATTTACATCAATAAGAAACAACAGAACAACAAGCCATAGAAAAATAACCGACTACTTACAGGCTCTCCCCTGATGAAAACATGAACACCGGCCGCAACAGTTAAACAAACAACCTGCCTCTGCAGGGACACTGGGGGAAAAGGGACGCTGCCGTAAGTAAGTAAGTAAACATGGTGCTTAACGTCCACAGAAACCATAAGGCTTATTAGGGACGGGGAGAAGGGGGGGAAGGGGGCATGGAGGTGGGGGGAGAGGGAGACTATATACCTATCGCTACACTGTCACCACCAGAATGATTCCTGCATTAAGATGGGCAGCGATGAGAGCCATTTTAATGTTTCAGTAGGAAGTGATGGACAAAGTCACAAGACAGTGTCCACAAACCACAACCTTTTTTGATGAGAAAGGAGAGCCGAAGCGGTGTCGAACCGAGGTCCTTCCGCTTACCAGCCTAACGCCTTACCGCTAGGCCACACCGGCTCACGGTGCCGGCCCAGCACACAAATTTTAACACCTTCGATAATTGGGCCATAAAACTCCCACCCAATCAAAAAGGAAAAGGACCGGAAAGAAAAGGTTATAGGGTCATGGCCCGGAACATGTATACAATACACTCGGTTACAAGTATATAATATGATGAGTAGGCTAATACTTCATTTTAAAACAAGAGAGACAGAGGGAGTGAGAGAAAGAGAGAGAGACAGAGAGAGAGACAGAGAGAGAGGGAGAACGAACTCAGAACGAAGAAGCGTTGTGGTTACGGTTCGGTCGCGACTCGCATAAACACCTATGTGGTTTGTGCCAACGTTTCGTGAACTGCTTTAAAAAAAAAAAAAAAAAAAAAAAAAAATTGTAGTTGCGCTGTCTCCAGCGGAAGTTTCAAAGGGCATGCGAAATGTACGTGCAAATTAAAATATACTATCAGTACAGTCACTTCTTCCTTTTTTGCTAGTGTGTGCTGTGTCGGTGTTAGTATGTGCGTGGGGGCGTGTAGGCATGCGTGTCAGCGTGCGTGCGTGGTTGTGGGTTTAGGGGGCGGGTGGATCGCGTGAGGATGCCTTACGGTTGATTGGTTTTCACTGAGTCAGTAATTATGTCTCGACTCAGCCTGAGACCAAAGGTGACAGTCTCTGGTCTCTGTCCCGTTAGACTAACAGCCCCAGAGTGAGACAGGCTTTCTGGCCACCGTGTGGCGTGTCGTCATGTTCCGTGCCACTTGCTAATGGAATGTGAAAGACTATTCATAAGGCGCCGTTTGCAACTAACGTAAGTCCGAAACGCACAGTACAACAACAACAACAAAATGAATAACGACAAAAACAAAGCAACAACAACAACAAAAACCAGTCAACAATAGGGTCGACACAAATATAAACGGAACCAACAGTGAAATCTTTCTAATTGTAAACAAATACACTCCAACGTCTTTCTCATCACTTCCAACACACACACACACGCGCGCGCGCACACTGTGACACTCACACTGAAACACACGCGCACGCACGCACACACGCACACACACACACACACACACACACACACACACACACACACACACACACACACACACACACACACACACACACACACACACACACACACACACACACACACACACACACACGAGCGTGAATCTTTAGGGCCAGTTACTTCACGCTCGATGTGAGAGACTTTCGTGACTTCACGTTCGGTGCCACAAGCTGTGAGACTTTCGTGACTTCACGTTCGGTGCCACAAGCTGTGAGACTTTCGTGACTTCACGTTCGGTGCCACAAGCTGTGAGACTTTCGGGCTTTCACGTGTGGTACTACAGTCTGAGAGTTTTTGGACCGGTATGGTCTGCGCAATTTCGTTCTCACCGCCCCCCCCCCCCCCTCTCTCTCCCTCTCTCTCTTTCTCTCTCTCTCTCTCTCTGAGCTTTTCTTCTTCTTTTAATAAACAGTTAAAAGATCAGCTTCCTCTGTTTCACCTGCTCTCGGGATTTTTGCCTTCCTAATCCATGCCTTTCTGGTTCGTTCCGCTTTATTTTACCCGACATAAAACGACTTTTGACATTGGTTTTGTGTTACTTATACGTTTACTTGTGATTTGATGAACTGTGTTTTGCCTTAATATGACCTTCCCGGACTGACGAATACCAAGACTCAGCCTTGTATGGTAAAAAGACAAATTCAGGCCATTCTGATGGAGAGGTGGGGATGGGTTTTCTACCAGTGTCACAACTACGTGTCAACACTCACCAGTTCTCAGTCAGTTTCTTTGCGAGGTTCAAAACCTAACCGACCAGCGTTATAGTTTGTTTTTCGGTCTACAGGGCAAAAAAACCCATTGCTTTGCTACCAGTAGAAAGATCTAAGCATACAGCAGGTTCCAGGGACGAAGAATGGAAGCCAGGATGCAAGCGGGCCCCAAAACGTAGGAGATGTGTAACTATTTTCATCTGCTGGCTTCATGTGGTTGTTGTGCCAGTACTTACACGAAAGAAAAGAAGTATTTTGTTTTAGCTTCGAATTTGAGCCCTCTGGTGTGCAACCATATGTTGGTTCCCTCTTTACCAAGGAGGAGCAGAAAAAGAAGTATTTGTTACTTTTGCCACACATGCAGGCCTTGTTCTGACGTCACCGATGCACTGAGACTGCTGGGAACAGCAGGGCATCGCTGACGGTCGAGTTTTGGGAATTTTTACAAACGTTGATTTTTACCAAACAGAACGAAAAATCAAGCGAAAAACCGCTGTGTCTATCTCTTCTTCTTCTTCTTCTAGAAATATATATCCCGTTCCTGTCGACAAGGCTCGGGAAGCTTCTCCGCTTCGTTTTCCCTTTAAAGAACTTTTTTTTTTAATTTTAATTTTTAAATAAGGTCTGTACACATTTTCGGCAGAACTTACTTCCGTCCAAGCGACGAACAGTAAGTAACTTGGTTTGTTACTCCCAGTCAACCAGTGCGGTTATATCGGGGCGAGCAGCAAAACAGGCAGTTCATTGTCTCAGCCGAAAACACTGTCCTGTTCAGTTCAGCTCGAGATGGTATTTAAGCTCTGAAAATCCCATATGCGCTCCACTTCTTTTCTCGGAAGCTTCCCCAACGTTGCCTCTGAAACATTCCAATGTTCGTCTGACTGACGATGGCCCTATCTCGTCCTTTTAAGGAAGATTGTCCAGCGCTTCCTCTTTCCACGCCTCTCTCCTCCAGGCGATCGATGGAGTGATGCCCTTGGCTTTGTGCACACAGGTAGTGTCTCAAGTATCTCAACACTTCAGACCTTCCGAGACTCAAGCCACTTGTGATGGTTGCTTTGCCCGCCAGTCTATCTGCTCGGTCATTTCCCTTTATTCCATCATGTGCAGGGCAGTACACCCGCAGGAGTTTTCAAATGTAAGGTCGACCATTTACACATGCCAGTCTGGACTTCCCATTCCACTTTTCACTTTTTGCGGCAAGCTCACTGAATCTGTGAGGATAATAAGCATGTGTGGTCTGACTGTCGCCTCTTGATGCAATCCAGCGGAGGGCATGGATGACTGCTTCTACCTCCATTGTCAAGCTGGAGTCTGTACTGTCTCCATGGTTGGTGGCCGCACCTTGCTTGACACTGAAGACCCACCCTGACTGAGTTTTGGGTGACTGAACCATCAGTGTACACTATGAGATCTTGCGGTTTTCTGATTTCTGAAAACACTGAACAGGGCGAAACAGCTGCTGCAGATCTCAGTGAGACAATTGGACAGGAAGAGCTTCGGCAGGCCACGCTTTAGAGCGGTTGGTGGGCAGGTTGTAAAACAGGATGCTAGGTAAGTCACCTGATGATTTACGTCCAGTCAACCAGTACGGTTATATCAGGGCAATAAAAACAGGAATGCTGCTTCGAGAAGCAAATAATAACAGTAATAATCAGTACATTTTCTATTGCGCTATTCCCCGCTGACCGAACTGAACGTGTTATTCACATACATATGCATAAATACCAATTACATTGTGTTACATATACGCACGATCACCACATAACATAGCAATGCATAAACAATGAACACAATAACCACAACAACAACAAAAGCTATTTAAAAAACAACAACAACAAAACACTAAAATTCGCTCGAGTTTCGGTACACTATCACATGCGGGGAGAGCGCAGTGAGTCTACTCGAGAGCGGAGAAAGGCGCCATGCATAATTATAAAAGCGATCAACAACAACAGCTACCCTATCAGGGCTCAGCTGTGTCAAAGTCGAGGTGGCCGTCCTGGGCTCCCGGTCTCTAATAAGCCTGATGGTTTCTATGGACGTTAAGCACCATGTTTATTTACTTAAGACGCTATCAGTATCAGAACTCAGGAGCTGTGTGAAAGTCGAGGTGGCCGTCCAGGGCTCCCCGTCCTTAATAATTAAGCCTGAAGGTTTCTGTGGACGTAAAGCGACCCTGAAACGAAACGACACTACACCTTATGGTTTGTGTGGACGTAAAGCACCATGGTTGCTTACTTACTAACTACACTAGGTCAGTCAGGCGAGACCCATACCTTATGGTTTGTGTGGACGTAAAGCACCATGGTTGCTTACTTACTAACTACACTAGGTCAGTCAGGCGAGACCCACACCTTATGGTTTGTGTGGACGTAAAGCACCATGGTTGCTTACTTACTAACTACACTAGGTCAGTCAGGCGAGACCCACACCTTATGGTTTGTGTGGACGTAAAGCACCATGGTTGCTTATTTACTAACTACTCTAGGTCAGTCAGGCGAGGAGAGATGATAAGTGGCGTGTCTCTGGCACGCAGGACAGTGTCGGCTGCATGCACAGACTCCGTCCCTCATGTCACCGTGTCGCCTTGTCCCGTGTCTGACCCAGTTTTCACACGACTTTAATCCTTCAACCCAGATACCGGAAGCAGATTGTGACGTAGCCGGACTTGTCTGGTCGGATGACGCAACTCAGGAATGACGGAACTGTCCCGTCATGGCTGCTGTTGAAATGGATTATAGCTGACGTATCAGATGGCAGACATCTTGAGACAGAATGGGTCATGACCCTATTCTGACACGCAATGGGTATCAGAAACATACGGCCGCTGTCTTACAAATTTATTCTGTACGTCGTTGTACGAGTGTGTGTGTGTGTGCGTGCGTGCGTGCGTGCGTGCGTGCGTGTGTGTGTGTGTGTGTGTGTGCGCGCGCGCGCGCGTGTGTGTGTGTGTTTTTTGGGGGGCGTGCGTGTGGGGGGGGCGGGGCGTGCGAGCGTACGTGCGCGCACGCGCGTGCGTGTGTACGTGTGTGTGTGTGTGTGCGCGCGCGCGCGCGCGCATTCAAATGCCAGTGTAAGATTCTTAGTGCGAAAAAGCCAACCTGATTCAGATTCAGATTCAGATTCTTTATTCACCAAGTTTTACAACAAGGAAAGTGTCTCGAAAGCGGCAAGCATACGAACATAAGCAAACAACAACACTGACATACATCAACTAGCAACCCATTAATTTTGCACCAACAAAACAACACCCAGACGCACATACACGCACCTGCGCGCACACGCACCTGCACGAGCGCGCACTCACACACACACACACACACACACACACACACACACACACACACACACACACACACACACACACACACTTATAAGTAACATTCCATTTCATAAGATAAAATCCTACTTTTAAGACAGAGCCGAGTAAGAGTTCAATAACAGCAAGAAACGCGCGCGCACGCACGCACGCACGCACACACTCACTCACTCATGCACCTGCACGCATGCCCCACCCCTCCCCCCTCCGCACATACACACTTGTAGATAATGTTAAAATTATACAATAATAAAAAGAACAAGATTTTTTTTTTTAAAGTCCCACATATAAAATAAGTAAGTTAGAACTAATCAAAGTTTAACAAACACATTCACACGCATACTCCTACACCACACACATGTGCGCGCGCTCGCCCATGTGCACATGCATATATATTATACACAAATGCAAGCTCATCCTCTCTGTCTCTCTCTCTTCCCCCCCCCCCCCCCCCCCTTTCTCTTTCTCTCCATGAATGTGCCAGAGCAACGCGCACTGGGAATAAATAATAACAAGATTATAAAATAAAATAAGGTCAAATGAAAGACAGCACAGTTGGTTCTTTGGCTGTCGCTAACACACTGATCACTTGCTAAAAGAGCGTACTGCTTGAAGGTAAATTAAATGTTCTGAAATAAGCGCGTACTGCTTGAAGGTAAATTAAATGTTCTGAAATCTAGAGGTTCTAGTCCTCAGGGCCCTGTATCTGCGTCCAGAGGGAAGGGGCTGGAAGAGGTGGTTGGCTGGATGCGATATAAATGGTTATCTGTCAAAATGACGAACTGCTCAAATATGACTCATTCTTGTTGCTGGAACGTCACAGTACAGTCCCCTTGCACAAGCTTTGGTGTCTTCTACACAACCAATAACCGCAGCTTCAGCACAATTAAGCTTTGGTGGTTTCTGCAAACAAGTAATTCTAGCTCCAGCAGAAATTCTGGTGTTTTCTGCACAACCACTAATTAGACCTCTAGTATAGTACAAGCTTTGGTGTTTTCTGTACAACCAATAATTATGCCTCCAGTACAAGCTTTGATGTCTTCTATACAACCAGTAATTACAACTCTAGTATAATTAACCTTTCATGTTTTCTGTACAACCAATATTTATACCTCCGGTACGAGTTTTGATGTTTTCTGCACAACCAATAATTATACCTCCAGCAGAAATTTTTGTATTTCCTGCACAACTAATAATCATCGTATGAGCTTTGGTGCTTTCTGCACAAATAATTAATTATGGCTCCATTAAAGAGCTTTTTTTTTCTTTTTTCTTTTTTGCACAACCCATAGTTAACCCCAGTACCAGCTGACTACAAATCTTTCCGCGCACTCAGTTCATGCTTCCCGACACTGACTAGCTCGAGGAGAGAGTGTAACTTAAAGGAGAACCGAAGCGGGGAAAAAATAACGCCAATAGAAATCTGAATGGAACGCGCGCGCGCGCGCGCACACACACACACACACACACACACACACACACACACACACACACACACACACACACACACACACACACACACACACACACACACACACACACCCCTATATCTATATATCTGTAGCAAAGAAAGAAAGAAAGAAAGACAGCAGCGTTTTTTATATATAGTTTTTTTAATTTAATTTTTTATGTTCTTTCTTCTTCTTTTTTAACTCGATTTCTGGTCCTGGTTCTTTTTTCTTTCTTTTTTA
>OY757551.1:15996374-16001374 GCA_963584105.1 Alviniconcha strummeri
GGTAAGTGGCGGAGGGGGTGGGGGTGGGGGGGGGGCTGATGCACCCAATAGGCTCTATTATGAAGGGAGTAGCACTCTCTGTTTGTGCCCCCCCCCCCCCCCCCACCACCACCCTCCCCATCTCCCACCCCGTCCCCATCCGATTTACTCTGTTTAACTTGCTCTTCCAGATCTAAATATAACGCCTCAACAATTACTTGCTCGTTTTTCTCGACACTTTGACCTCAAACTGAAAACATTGTTTTCCTCGAGAAAAGCCGGCAAGAGCGCTTATCCCACAAACTAAAGCGTGGCAACGGAATTAAAGACGATGTGTGTCTGTCTGTATCCTGTGTTACGTGGCAACACACCCAGGGTTGTTGCATTGGCTGTACAGCGCGGGCAGCGAGCACAGCCAGGGTTGATTTGGCGGCTGAAAATCCAAGGCCGTCTTAGAACTGACCACAGACTTGGACTGGACAGTAGCGCTGTCACTGAAGGTGGCCCAGGACTGTTGTCCCAGGGCTGTTGCTGTTTATCAGA
Source organism: Alviniconcha strummeri (assembly GCA_963584105.1). Classification (NCBI taxonomy): domain Eukaryota; kingdom Metazoa; phylum Mollusca; class Gastropoda; family Provannidae; genus Alviniconcha; species Alviniconcha strummeri. Next base: position 15,996,897 of record OY757551.1, read on the forward strand.
GACTGAGGAGTTTAGGACTGGACCACTCTGTCAACCAAAAGCACAACCCAGCCAGTCTACGGCTGTACATTAAAGAGGCTAAGTCTGGCAAAAACATATACGCGCGCGCGTGTGCACACACTACGTGCACGCAAGCGCGCGCGCGCGCGCGCACACACACACACACACACACACACACACACACACACACACACACACACACACACTAGTGCTAGTCCCCAAAGCACAAGGGACAATTTTATTTACTTCATTCAATTCACGGACGGTTCGGCAGGGAAAGAAGAATTTTGCTCTGTCACAACAGGCGTCATGACAAAGCCAAGAGAGAAGACCTTAAGCTGTCAGCGGCTGCCTCTTCGGCGAGCTGTCGACAACAAAGAGGGAGAAAATTGAGGCTTCGTATCACCAGAGCTGTCACACACACCTGGCTGGCCATGCGCACAGTGGGCTGTATCGATAAATACCTAAGCCAATGCTGTCAAGCGAGTAACTTGGGAAAATGTTACTTTTAGGCAGATGGCTTATATATTAATGAATTTTTATATTAAATTTTTTGGTTGACAGAGCGCAAGGGGAAAAAAAACGGCAACAACAACGACACAATGACAGTAGAGCCACACGCAATTAATTTTCTCGTGAAAAAAAAAGAAGAAAAAAAAAAGCCAGGGGGAACACACACACACACACACTCACTCACACACACACACACACACACACACACACACACACACACACACACACACACACACACACACACACACACAACACACACACGAAGAAGAAGAAGCCAAACAAAACACACACACACACACACACACACACACACACACACACACACACACACACACACACACACACACACACACACACACACAATAAATAAATAAAAATTAAAGAAGAAAAAGAAATGAAACGAAACGCACGCAAATTTGGAGTAAGTTGAGAGGGTTAGTACACGGGTGGTAGTGGTGGTGGTAGTGGCGCAACCCGACTGTCTACCTACGGTCTACCTACGCTTGTGCGCATGTCACAAACGTAACGGAGCCGAAGTCGCACAGCTCGCTACCTAAACACCTGCCCTTTCACACACGGAAGAATCACTTGAGAAGGTTCATCCAGCGACAAACCTTACAATTCAGTCTTTAGCGGCATCACTGGTCAAGTAGGTGCTATGCTCGTAAAACTGACAGAAAAGGCAAAGACGCGGCACTCGGCGGCAGCTGGTTACTTCAGTCAGTTGCACCGCTACGGTCCACCATTTTGATTTCGGATGAACTCGAAAGGGTTGCATCGTAAAGCTAAAACAGCAATAAAATCAACAAAAGCAACCCACATTACAGTCTTATACAAAGCATACGATGCTAATCTACAAAGAAAAGTAAAAGTTTAATGTTTATATAGCAAAATAAAGTCAAATGGTCCCTACGAATTCTCTGTGGTGAGAACGCAGCAGTAGACGAAAAATTTGAGTCATGTGGTAAACAAGCTTCGTAACCTCTGACCTCTAACCTCTGATCCGCACACAAATCGCCGACGTCACGAGAGAAAATAGTTTCCTAACCACTACCACTACCACCGTCCACTAACCCTCGCAAATAACTTGGGTTGTGGTTGTTTACGCCCAGTCAGGGGGAGGACGGGGTGGAGGGGGTACAGGGCGATAATACACACTGTAAGTGCCAGACGATCAGACTATACTGTATAACCTCTACCTCCATAGCCACCTCACGAACCGAGGCCCTCTGCTTACCTGCCTAACGCCTTAAGCCCGTTCTTAATTGGGCAAATGTTTCTTCGCGAATCTAGTTGGAAGTATTCGGCGAAGCTAGTTGGTTCTTAATTGGGCCAACATTTCTTCGCGAACCTAGTTGGAAGTATTCGTCCAAGCTATATTCGGGGTCCAAAAACCTTCGCTCAACATGTTCTGGGAACATTCGCCCTATTGGACGATCATTGCCTCTGATTGGCTGAGAGCAGAGCTCTCCTGTAAATGGAAAAAAAAAAGAAAAAAGAAAAAAAAAAGGATGACGGTGTCGCTAGGTTCTTCGCTCGCTTCGAAGGGAATTTGTTTATTTGTTGACTTGTGTTGACTTGTGGAAGGCGCAGCGTTGTCTCGGAGAACCCAGAATGAGATAGTAGTTAGTTGAATTACCCTGTGAGGGATGATTAAAGTATACTGACTTGACTGACTTGACTTTAGCCTACATTTTCGATCATGCTGTCTGCTGTGCGTCTGCCGCAAGTTCGGGCCGAAGCTTGCATCTCATTACAAGCCAGTTGAGAATGAAGTAAAGTCTGGACTGTCCGAACCATATTCGGCGAACTAAATGTTCAATTAAGAAACGAATCATAGTTCGTCGAAGTGTCCGAAGTATGTTCGGGCGAACAAACATTCGTCCAGTTAAGAACGGGCTTTACCGCTAGGCCAAACTGGCTCACGAACGATTCCGCTTCGGCTCTCCTTTCTCTTCATAAGTTGTGGTCTGTGGACACTGTCTGGTGTCATAATTCAGGAGCTGTGTGAGAGTCGAGGTGGTCATCCTGGGCTGTCCGTCCCAACGAGCCTTCTGGTTTCCGTGGACGTAAAGCTATATTGAACCATGCTTCGGCATTGGTCACAGCTTGTCCCTAATATGTCAACTGACATCTGAGGACATTAAGCATCACTTCACCACTGTCTGGTGACTTTGTCCCTCACAATCAATCTAACATTAAAATGGCTTTCATCGCTGTCCATCTTAATGCAGAAGTCATTCTGGTGGTGACAGTCAGTATAGTGATAGGTATGTGTAGTCATCCCTCTTCCCCCACCTCCATACCCCCTTCCCCCCTTCTCCCCGTCCCTAATAAGCCTTATCGTTTCTGTGGACGTTAAGCACCATGTTTACTTACTTGCGTCACAGTATCAGAACCTCAATGTCATGATTACAACAGAGGCGTCGGACGGTGGTGGGGTGGTGGTGGGGGAGGGTTGGAGATAAGGGGGGCGGCGAGGGGGGTGGGGGGGTGGGAAGAAGTTGGACATTTCATAGGGAGAACATTAAACTGAAATAACCAAACGGCAGCACTAAATGCCGACGTGAGCTATAGTAGTACTACAGAGCACAGAGAAGAGCGACGTCAAATAGTTTCCACCCGCTGACCTTCACGCTCTACTTCCCCCGGTGCCGGATGCGGCACTTGGTGGCCAGAGCACTCATCCGTGACGAGGGGCGGACTGATATCATATAAATTATGCCTACCCCTCGCTTGTTTTGCCACATCAATGACTCGGGACAATCCGTTTCTTTGGACCGACGGAAGCAGTGCTCGGTTAGGGTTTCCAATAATTGCCCGTTTGTTTGTTTGTTTTCGGTTTGTTTGTTTGTTTTTTCGGTTAGTTAGTTAGTTAGTTAGTTTATTATTGTTTATATTTGCTTTTTCGGTTAGTTTGTTTTTTGTTTGTTTGCTTATTCGGTTAGTTTTTGTTTGTTTGTTTGTTTTTGTTTGTTTGCATTTTTCGGTTTTTTTTGTTTGTTTGTTTACTGTTTCGGTTAGTTTGTTTGTTTGTTTGCTTTTTCGGTTAGCTTGTTTATTTGTTTGCTTTTTCGGTCAGTTTGCTTGTTTTTTCGGTTAGTTAGTTAGTTTTTTGTTGTTGTATTTTTCGGCTATTTAGTTTGTTTTTTGTTAGTTTTTTCCAGTTTTTTGTTAGTTTTTTGAAAAATGGTTTTCTTTCTCAGGGCACTTTCTCGATGCCAGAGTAGCAACAGGTTCACCCCATACCTCCCGGCCCCCTACAACCCTCCCTTGCCCCCTCCCACCACCACAAATAAACGGACAACTAAAAAGCCCCGAGTTTTACCCTACAACATTAAGTTACTACAGAAAGGTATTCGCTTTAAACACGCATACACCTTACGTATGTGGCTTTTATTGAACCGTGCTTCGGCATTGGTCACAACTTGTCCCTAATATGTCAAATGACATCTGAGGACATTAAGCATCAACTCATCATCATTCGCTTAAAAAACAAACAAACTTTGTTTGTTGCTAAGAAAGAGAGAAAAAAAGAAAGAAAGAAAGAAGAAGAAGAAATAAACTAAGAAAGAAGAAGAAGAAATAAACTAACCCCCCCCCCCCCCCACACACACACACACACAAACACACCCCTCGAAAAACAACAAAAACAACAACAACGAGAACATCAGTGATAACCAAGCATAAATATCTATATTGTAATTATTCAGGCTCCAAATGATCAAACGTATTTACTGTAATTTGTTAAAAAGTTTAAAAAAAATGTCTCCAGGAGTGTGGCAAAACCACAAGCAAATCCACGAATGATAATAATAATAAATAATAGATCGTAATAATAATAGCAATAACAATATAACAATAATATAATAAATGAAGATACATATACATAAATAAACAAAAAGGTGGAACAAAAAACAAACAACAATAATAAACCGAATGAACGAATATTTAAAAACAACAAC
>OY757551.1:16006374-16009374 GCA_963584105.1 Alviniconcha strummeri
TGTCTCTCTGTCTCTGTCTCTGTCTCTGTCTCTCTCTGTCTCTCTGTCTCTCTGTCTCTCTCTCTCTCTCTCTCTCTCTCTCTCTCTCTCAAATTTCCACAGTTCATGAATATTTTAGGTCGACGTGAAGAAACACACACACACACACACACACACACACACACACACACACACACACACACACACACACACACACACACACACAAACAACAACAGCAACAAAGAAACAAACAAACAAACAAAAAACAAAAAAAACAAGCAAGTAATTTATTAAGTTCTTATTTGCATTTTATGAAGATTTCTTACAAAGCGAAACAGCACTTTAATTTTGAAAATAAAAATGTACTCCCACAAAACAACAACAACAAACAAACAAACAAACAAAAACAAACAAACAAAAATCTCACCGACCAACACAGCAACAAAAACAACAACAACAACAAAACACAACAGAACAGCGCAGAAATATCTCTTTCCAGAACATAATATACTAGATTGAAATTTAAAAAGAAAAAAAAAAGAAAGAAAAAAGAAAAGAAAAAAAGAAGAAAGGGATGGGGTGCGGGGGAGGAATGAAGAAGAAGAAGAAAGAAAGAAAGACCTTGAGATAACAAAGAGAATGCTGCACCATTTCAAAAGTCTGGCTACCCCGCTGTTGATTTGAGAGTAGAACACACACTCGCAATTCTCGGTTTCAGCAGCTTCAGTGGTTCTCTACCTCCGTCTTATCCATGTGTTGTTACAGCACCCATATCCCTCCCGTCCCCTCAGGTCTTCCCCTGCTGGGCTACTGTGGACGCAGAAATGTATGTTCCCTCAGCTGATAGCCCAGAGCTACCAAAGGCCCAGGGCTTCCTTAACCCTTTCACTGCCCAAGAATCAGTGCTGCTGATGCAGCCTCTTCCAAAGAGTCTCACAGACAGGTTATCCCCAAACAGAAATGTTCATTTTCTAGAACCTAGCTTCACATGAGCGTGTCTGAACAGTCAGAACTGGAACAGGACGTCCAATGACGTATGTGTGGCAGATGGGAAACAGTTTGCCATACACGTCTTATGACGTCATCGTGGCAGATGAAAAACAATTTGCCATAGACGTCCTATGACGTCATCGTGGCAGATAAAAAGCACTTCGCCATGGACGGCATATGACGTCTTTGTGGCAGATAAAAAGCACTTCGCCATGGACGGCATATGACGTCTTTGTGGCAGATAAAAAGCACTTCGCCATGGACGGCATATGACGTCTTTGTGGCAGATAAAAAGCACTTCGCCATGGACGGCATATGACGTCTTTGTGGCAGATAAAAAGCACTTCGCCATGGACAGCATATGACGTCTTTGTGGCAGATAAAAAGCACTTCGCCATAGACGGCATATGACGTCTTTGTGGCAGATAAAAAGTACTTCGCCATGGACGGCCTATGACGTCTTTGTGGCAGATAAAAAGCGCTTCGCCATGGACGGCATATGACGTCTTTGTGGCAGATAAAAAGCACTTCGCCATGGACGGCATATGACGTCTTTGTGGCAGATAAAAAGCACTTCGCCATGGACGGCATATGACGTCTTTGTGGCAGATAAAAAGCACTTCGCCATGGACGGCCTATGACGTCTTTGTGGCAGATAAAAAGCACTTCGCCATGGACGGCCTATGACGTCTTTGTGGCAGATAAAAAGCACTTCGCCATGGACGGCCTATGACGTCTTTGTGGCAGATAAAAAGCACTTCGCCATGGACGGCCTATGACGTCTTTGTGGCAGATAAAAAGCACTTCGCCATGGACGGCCTATGACGTCTTTGTGGCAGATAAAAAGCACTTCGCCATGGACGGCCTATGACGTCTTTGTGGCAGATAAAAAGCACTTCGCCATGGACGGCCTATGACGTCTTTGTGGCAGATAAAAAGCACTTCGCCATGGACGGCCTATGACGCCGTAAGGACATAGCAACGGCAAGAGCCTGAAGTAGGTCAGAAAACTGATTTACATGTTTCGCCCACAGCCGTTAATTCTGCCTAATTTCTCACTTCCTGTTTTACTCAGTGGCTTAATCCCCCCCCCCCACCCCCAAAATATATATCCTGAAATGCTGTGTGTGTGTGTGTGTGTGTGTGTGTGTGTGTGTGTGTGTGTGTGTGTGTGTGTGTGTGTGTGTGTGTGTTAAATTAAAAAGTAAGTTGATACACAACTATTCTGCTTCTAAATCTCAAGTGCAAGAACTAGACGAGAACGAAAGAAATATCAATACATTTCTATTTGGAAACAACCAGCTACATTTGGAAACTACTAAGATTTCTTTTGCGATTTCTTTTGCGTCCACGATTTTTTGCGTCAAACCGACCGCTTGTAAATTTGTAAAAGCCTGGTTAAATTAACGTGTTTACGATACAAGCGAGGAAGTACATGCTTTACCCTCTCCCTCTCTCTGTGTCTCTCTCAGATCAATAATTATGATAACATTCGATTAGTTATTTGCATTTTTTTCTCCGCCCCCCTCCACCTTTTTTTGTTTTTGTTTGTTTTTGTTTTTTGTTTTTTGTTTGTTTGTTTTGTTTTTGTTTTTGGGTTTGTTTTGTTGCCTCTGACTTTTTGGCAACAGTTTGCCATCTTGCCATCGTAAATATCTGTGTAATTATCATTTTGTCCATAGGTAACACTCCAATTTATAAGCATATTGCTTTTGTGTTTCCTGTACTTATTTGTTGAACTTATGATTACGATGAATGAATAACATTTTGTTTAAACCAAGTGCAAGAAATATTGCTAAACACAAAACAACAACAAAACAAAACAAGCAGTTCGGGAGTCAACTGAAACACAACTCTTATTTCTAATTTTGACTCTTAACTGAAATCCTGTTTGTTTAAAAGGAAAAACGTCAGTTGAAACAGAACCATTTCTTCTGCTTTCCATTTTCAGACGAAATCCTGTCTGTTAAAACAAAAATGTGGGTGGTTGGAGAGCGGGAGGAAGTCAGCTGAAACTCACGCAGCCAATG
>OY757551.1:16009574-16097952 GCA_963584105.1 Alviniconcha strummeri
GCAGCATTGCTGCCTTCAGTAAGAAAAAACAAACTTCTGTAGGCCGCAATGCACACCAAAGGATACGGCAATATCCCCGGTGAACTGTTTTATTACATAACATTTTTAACCCGAGCGCTACCCCTTAGGAGCGCAAAAACCTTTATTGACAGTGCTATCTGGATACTGGACATGTCCAGGCAATGGCCCGGTTATTATAAATAGCTTGAAACCGGTCAGTGGTCTTATCTTAAACTGATGAGACAGTGGACGGCCCTGTTTCTAAAGCTGTTTGGGGATAATCCGGTTTATCTGGCCATAGATGACTCTATCGTGCTGCGTCATTCCAAAAATGCACCCATGAGTCAGATACACCACCAGCATGGTAATAAAACCAATCTGTCCCGGTATGTCAGAGGGCAATGCCGGGTAGCACTGGCTGCGATTGTTAAGCGTTCTGGCTGTAATACGGCTCTGCCATTGTTATTACGTTTAACACCACAGGCCGGTAACATTGGTAAACTGGTGATTGCCCGAAGTCTTATCCGGGCATTGATGGAACCGCTAAAAGATAAAGCGGTTACTGTATTGGTGGACAGTTGGTATATGCGCCGTTCTTTTATTGAACAGCGGAGGCTAAAGCCCGCTTTCTGAATGGCCAGTCGGTATGCTTTGTCTGGTGTGAGTTTGAGGACTTTAAAGGGAAAAAAAGACCACGTCTATTACTGTCAACAGATATGCAGTTAAGTGGTCTGGATATTATTGTCGCTTATGAAAAGCGCTGGTCGATTAAGCCCTTGTTCAATCAGTTAAAAAATGCCCGGGGCATGAAACAGAGCTGGCAGAAAACCCGGAAGGTGTTACATCGATGGGTACACATTATTGCTCTGGGGTATATTGTACCTCAATTGCTGGCTATTAAATGTCCGGACCCGGTATTGCGCTTAATTGATAATATGCCTTGGCGAAAGAATACACCCATTACTGCCGGAAGAATACGAATGGGACTGATAAGGTATTTTTCGCAGGTTAGGGTCAGGGACTGGTGGGATGGTAAGTCCCAAAAATTCCAGCCGCCGGATACGGATATTTTAAGGCGATTTGAAGATTTGTTATAAAAACAATTTCAAAACAGCTGGTTATAAACAAATTGTTAAAGAACGTATGAGCGAAACAGGACTCTCAAGGGTGAGCTGTTGCTCTAAACTTTAGTTCAGTAAAAAAACAGAAATTTTTTTTAAAAAAGCAGTATTTTTTAAAAAAAACATGTATAATCTGCACTCTCATCTATACACAGATAGATATGCCTAGGTGGTGAAATTGGTAGACACGCTAGCTTCAGGTGCTAGTGATCGCAAGGTCGTGGAGGTTCAAGTCCTCTCCTGGGCACCATACACCGCAAGGGTTTGAAAGGAATCAAACCTTTTATTTATTGTCCAAACTTACCTTTTTTAAAGCATAGTCCAATAGAATCAGTATTGGGTATTAATCTGCTACTGTCTTTAGCAAAACCTTACTCCACCAAAGCCTTTAACATCGCATCTTTTGCATCCGCGTAAAACTGTACGTCTACTTTTGTTGCCATATCGTCAGATAAGTCAAACTGATTTATCAACACTTTTTTAAGCCATTTTCTGTAGTTTTCGTAACCTTTTGGCGATAAATAATCATTGGTAGAATGCAGCCTGTACTGATTTTGCTTCATTCATATTTATTAACTCTTTATATCTTACTTAGCTAAAGTTTAGAGTTTCAGCTCCCCCAAAAAGGAGAATCATTTAAAATTTATTGATTACCTCAGTTAACCGATAGTCCGTAACAGGAACCGTGTATCCCTTGCTGAAGCCGCCGTGAATCCACCCATGGATGCTTTTCGACAGCCTCCCTGCTGTCGAAACTTCATCAAGGGACACCCGGCCCCTGTTACTCCGAGGTAAACAAAATAATTCAGTAAAAACAGGAAAAAAATGTAAAAAACAGTTGACAAAAATTCGGCAGCATTGCTGCCTTCAGCAAGAAAAAACAAACTTCTGGAGGCCGCAATGCACACCAAAGGATACGGCAATATCCCTGGTGAACTGTTTTATTACATAGTTCAACCTGAATAATACCGTTTTAAGCCTGACATCAAGCCAGGTTTAAAGCAGCTGATTGCCCCGGTTTGATAAAAGACCCCATCAAACCGGAAATAATTTTGAGCCACAAAAGCCGGAGCTTATTGAGGATCTTTCTTAAGTTATGTCCAGCGGCTACCATAACCACATTAATGGCATCACCGACTGCACCTTTGAGGTAGCAGCGATCTAAACGGCCATCGTTTTTCATATGACCGATTTCAGGCTCAATCGCACTGCGCCGTTTTAATGCCTTTTTAATACTTCGGGTAACGCCTCGCTTCTGACCTGAGATAAAAACTTTAGTGTCTTTTACTTCATGTCCACGATAACCCCGGTCAACAAAGCATTGTTCCGGCTGTACGGCTGTAAACTGTTTTATCTGTTCCAGTTGTGGCAGCAAGGTATGTCCATCATAAGGATTGCCCGGACAACTTTGAGCGCCAATAACAAAGCCTTCCTTGTTAGTTACCGCAATACTGGTTTTAACACCAAATTCATAAGGCTTATGAGCTTTGCCTTTACTGATACACTCGACTTCCGGTGCATGTAAACTGTAAAGCTTGTTCTTACTGTGCTGCTCCTGCTCAATCAGTTTCTGAGCCTGTTTTAGAGCTACTTCAAACAGAGACTGAATATCAACAGAATAGTTGGGCAGTTGTCGTTCAATATCCCGTTTAACACGACCTAAACGGGATTTCAGTTTATTGTTCATTTTCTTCATGCGTTTAAACTGTTTTGCATGTGCATAACGACTGGCCATTAGTACATATTGCGGCCCAACCCGATTATAGTTCTGGCGCAGTTTAATACCGTGCTCTTTGGACAGTTTAACCAGGTTTTCTCTGGCTTTGTTCAGGAGCTTTGAATCGGTTGGAAAAGCGATGTTCTTTTCCTGTACGGTAGTATCTACCGTGACTTTCTTTAAACTGCCAGGCTTTATGGTTTTACTCTTTAGTCCGGCTTTAATGGTTTCAATCAGTAATTTTTCACTGCCTGATTTACCCAGCCGGTTACGCCATTTGGTCATGGTCGTAGGGTGTATAGGCATTTTATGCTGAAAGTATTCTTCACCACAGAAATACTGCCAGTACGGATTTTCTGTCCAGCCTTTTACTACCTGTTCATCTGATAAATCATGAAGGTGTTTCAGGTAATGCAATCCTGCAATCAATCGAGTGCGTATGGCAGGAGTACCTTTAGTGGATACAAACAGAGCACCCCATTCTTTATCAGGACTTTCCCGGTCTATGTGTTTTGATAACTTAATCAACTCATGGTTTATGTCCAGCATGTTTTCAAGGCGCATCCTGAACAGGTCTTCCTGAGGTATTTTTGGCTGTTTCTTTGGCTTCATTCTGGTCTGGAAATTTGCAAGGTAATAAGACTTATTTTACCAAAAACCTGCAAATTTAACACCCATAATTCGCCAATATTTCCTTATAAATCAATGCGCTATGATTTATTCAGGTCGGACTAATTAACCCGCTGTTCACGTCCATACAGGTGTACGGTTTCCTTATTTAAAGGCAGCCGTTTAATTTCTTCTTTTGTATAACGTGTCACATATTTTCCGGGTCGTCCCCGGCCTTTACCTTACCAGGGTCGTTTATATAATACGGTATCGATTCGTACCTGACCTATAACCGTCATATTATAAGCCTGTACCGGTTCAATAAAAGAACGGCACATATACCAACTGTCCACCAATACAGTAACCGCTTTATCTTTTAGCGGTTTCAGTAATGCCCGAATAAGACTTCGGGCAATCACCAGTTTACCACTGTTACCGGCCTGTGGTGTTAAACGTAATAACAATGGCAGAGGCGTATTACAGCCAGAACGCTTAACAATCGCAGCCAGTGCTACCCGGCATTGCCCTCTGACATACCGGGACAGATTGGTTTTATTACCATGCTGGTGGTGTATCTGACTCATGGGTGCCTTTTTGGAATGACGCAGCACGATAGAGTCATCTATGGCCAGATAAACCGGATTATCCCCAAACAGCTTTAGAAACAGGGCAGTCCACTGTCTCATCAGTTTAAGATAAGACCACTGACCGGTTTCAAGCCATTTATAATAACCGGGCCATTGTCTGGCCATGTCCACTATCCAGATAGCACTGGTTACAAACCCTGATTGAGTTAATAAACTGCCCATTAGTAACTCAATAAAGGTTTTTGCGCTCCTAAGGGGTAGCGCTCGGGTTAAAAATGTTATGTAATAAAACAGTTCACCGGGGATATTGCTGTATCCTTTGGTGTGCATTGTGGCCTACAGAAGTTTGTTTTTTCTTACTGAAGGCAGCAATGCTGCCGAATTTTTGTCAACTGTTTTTTGCTTTTTTTTATATTTTTTTCCTGTTACGGACTATCGGTTAACTGAGGTAATCAATAAATTTTAAATGATTCTCCTTTTTGGGGGAGCTGAAACTCTAAACTTTAGTTATCTTTAAGTTAGTACAAAATATTTAAATATCTTGCTTGACTAAAGAAAAAGATATTTTAAACTCTTCTGAACGCTTCTGAACGCTTCTGAACGCTTCTGAACGCTTCTGAACGCTTCTGAACGCTCAACCCGCCAGCTTCTCCTGAGCCGCCGCCAGCGCCACTCCCGTATTCACCTTATCACCCAGCACCGCTTCCAGTGCCGCCAGGCACAGCATAATATTTTCAGCACGACTGCTATGGCCCATCAGGCCGATACGCCAGACTTTGCCGGCCAGGGCACCCAGACCGGCACCGATTTCCAGGTTAAATTCATTCAGTAAACGGCCGCGTACTTCGGCATCATCTACGCCTTCAGGGATAGTTACCGAGTTTAACTGGGGTAGGCGATAATCTTCTGCAACTACAAATTCAAGTCCCATAGCTTCCAGACCGGTACGCAGGGCCAGGTGGTTGTCCATATGACGTTTCCAGGCGTTTTCCAGACCTTCATCCTGCAGCATAACCAGTGCTTCGTGCAGGGAATACATGGCATTAACTGGAGCGGTATGGTGATAGGCACGTTTGGCGTTCTTGCCCCAGTAACCCATAACCAGGTTCAGATCAAGAAACCAGCTCTGTACCGGTGTTTTGCGGGCCTTAATGGCGGCAACGGCTTTTTTACTCATACTGACGGGTGAAATACCGGGGGTACAGGACAGGCACTTCTGGGTGCCGGAATAAATGGCATCAATTCCCCAGTCATCCACATGCAGTTCAGAACCGCCCAGGGAAGTCACTGCATCAACAATGGTCAGGCAGTCATATTTACGCGCCAGCTCACATAAGGCTTTGGCATCAGAAGAGGCGCCGGTAGATGTTTCTGCATGAACAAAGGTCAGTACCTTAGCGTCTGGATTGGCTTTAAGTGCATCTTCTACTTTATTGAGATCAACGGTTTTGCCCCATTCATCTTCCACCATAACAGCGGTAGCACCCAGACGCTCAACATTTTCTTTCATGCGGCCGCCAAATACACCGTTCTGACAGACAATGGCTTTGTCACCGGCTTCCAGCAAATTAACAAAGCAGGTTTCCATGCCGGCAGAACCGGGGGCTGAAACGGCAATGTTCAGTTCATTTTTTGTTTTAAAGGCATACTGCAGCATGCTTTTGACTTCTTCCATCATTTCCACAAATTTAGGATCCAGATGACCGATAGTGGGACGGGACAGAGCTTCCAGAATACGTGGATGAACATCAGACGGGCCTGGGCCCATTAAGGTACGAACAGGTGGTAAAAAGGATGTAATACTCATAAATAATTCTCAGGGGTAATAAATAATCAGGCCATTTTGCCATAAACCCAGTCTTTTAGTAAAGTATTTGCTTGCCGGGTTTTTTGACATATTCAGCGATAATAACCACAATAGTTAAAAAAACCAGAATATTGCCCTGCTTTGAACGACCATTTGCGCTGTTGCGGTTAATCCGATCCGGAGTCAGAAATGGATACTGTAAATCTTATTATTTTTGCCATTATAAGCCTGTTTGTACTCTTTCAGCTGTCTTTTTATTATAAAGCCTGGCGTTTAAAAGGCTCAAAGGTCGGTACAATTCTTAAGGAAGAGGGCATCAGCGGTAATTACGATGAACTGCTGCTGTTTTTTTACAGCGATGGTAATCCTCCCGAAAAATAATTCTTTTCATAAGTAGAATTATCCATTAAATTATTAATGAGGAGAACCTACAATGAAGAAGTCCAGATTTACAGAATCCCAGAACATTGGCATTCTGAAAGAAGCTGAATCAGGCGTGCCAGTCACTGAATTATGCCGCACCCATGGTATGAGTGATGCTACCTTCTATAACTGGCGGGCCAAATACGGCGGCATGGATGTTTCCATGATGAAACGCATGAAAGAGCTGGAAGAAGAAAACCGCCGCTTGAAGAAGATGTATGCAGAAGAGCACTTAAAGGCAGAGATTATTCAGGAGGCCATGGCAAAAAAGTGGTAAAGCCATCCCATCGCAGGGAGATGGCTAAACAAGTAGTCAGGGACAGAGAAATATCCATCAGGCTGGCCTGTCGTATCTTTGATATTAGTGAAACCTGTTATTGTTATCAGGCAAAAAATTCACAGGAAAATGACAAAATTGCTGACTGGCTGCTGCGTTTGACGCAGGCTTATAAAAACCGGGGCTTTGGATTATGCTTCCTGTATTTGCGTAATGTTAAAGGCTTTCCCTGGAACCATAAACGAGTATATCGTATTTATCGGGAGCTAGAATTAAACCTAAGGATAAAGCCTAAAAAACGATTAAAACGTAAAAAACCAGATACCCTGGCGGTTCCAGAGCAAATCAATGATACCTGGTCGATGGATTTTATGCATGACCAGTTAAAAGACGGACGTAGCTTTCGTACCTTTAATGTTATTAATGATTATAATCTAGAATGCCCGGGCATTGAAGTGGATTTATCATTACCGGCATTAAGAGTGATACGGACACTGGAACGCATTATTGAATGGCGAGGCAAGCCCAAAACCATTTGATGCGATAACGGGCCTGAGTACATAAGCCAGAAAGTGGTTGACCGGGCAAAGGCACAGGATATAAAACGACAATATATCCAGCCGGGTAATCCACAACAAAATGCTTATGTAGAGCGATTTAATCGAACAGTACGCCATGAATGGTTAAATCAGTTTTTATTTAATTCTATAGAGCATGCACAGGAAACAGCAACATGCTGGAAATGGAGTTATAATAATGAACGACCCCATACGACTATCGGTGGAGTACCACCCAGGCAAAAATTGGTTTTAGCCGGTTAGAAAACAATTTAAACCATCTTATCCACATACCCACAGGCCAGGCCTGTCAGTGAGATAAACCTGAAGGTCTCATCAACAGGCAGACCTATGGATATGTGGATAAGACTTATGCAAAACCTCTATTTATGAATTGCTTTATAAATGGGGGGATTACCTAACGCTATTACCTGTTAAAAAAAAGCAGTTGAATCGTAGCGAGAATACTCAGAGTGCTGAAGATACAAGGATTTATAGGTTATTTTGGCTTTATTCGTAGCCACCCTACGGGTGAAGTCAAAATGTTCTGGAAAGCCTTGTAGATTCAGTGCTATGGACATTCGCAGTAGGTTTAACTGATTTTTTTTAGGATAATAAGTAGTCCGACCTGAATAAATCATAGCACATTGATTTATAAAGAAATGTTGGCGAATTATGGGTGTTAAATTTGCAGATTTTTGGTAAAATAAGCCTTATTACCTTGCAAATTTCCAGACCAAAATGAAGCCAGAGAAACAGCCAAAAATACCTCAGGAAGACCTGTTCAGGATGCGCCTTGAAAACATGCTGGACATAAACCATGAGTTGATTAAGTTATCAAAACACATAGACCGGGAAAGTCTTAATAAAGAATGGGGTGCTCTGTTTGTATCCACTAAAGGTGCTCCTGCCATACGCACTCGATTGATTGCAGGATTGCATTACCTGAAACACCTGCATGATTTATCGGATGAACAGGTAGTAAAAGGCTGGACAGAAAATCCGTACTGGCAGTATTTCTGTGGTGAAGAATACTTTCAGCATAAAATGCCTATACACCCTACGACCATGACCAAATGGCGTAACCGGCCGGGTAAGTCAGGCAGTGAAAAATTACTGATTGAAACCATTAAAGCCGGACTAAAGAGTAAAACCATAAAGCCCGGCAGTTTAAAGAAAGTCACGGTAGATACTACCGTACAGGAAAAGAACATCGCTTTTCCAACCGATTCAAAGCTCCTGAGCAAAGCCAGAGAAAACCTGATTAAACTGTCCAAAGAGCACGGTATTAAACTGTGCCAGAACTATAATCGGGTTGGGCCGCAATATGTACTAATGGCCAGTCGTTATGCTCATGCAAAACAGTTTAAACGCATGAAGAAAATGAACAATAAACTGAAATCCCGTTTAGGTCGTGTTAAACGGGATATTGAACGACAACTGCCCAACTATTCTGTTGATATTCAGTCTCTGTTTGAAGTAGCTCTAAAACAGGCTCAGAAACTGATTGAGCAGGAGCAGCACAGTAAGAACAAGCTTTACAGTTTACATGCACCGGAAGTCGAGTGTATCAGTAAAGGCAAAGCTCATAAGCCTTATGAATTTGGAGTTAAAGCCAGTATCGCGGTAACCAATAAGGAAGGCTTTGTTATTGGTGCTCAAAGCTGTCCGGGCAATCCTTATGATGGACATACCTTGCTGCCACAACTGGAACAGATAAAGCAGTTTACAGCCGTACAACCGGAACAGTGCTTTGTTGACCGGGGTTATCATGGACATGAAGTAAAAGATACGAAAGTTTTTATCTCAGGTCAGAAGCGAGGCGTTACCCGAAGTATTAAAAAGGCATTAAAACGGCGCAGTGCGATTGAGCCTGAAATCGGTCATATGAAAAACGATGGCCGTTTAGATCGCTGCTACCTCAAAGGTGCAGTCGGTGATGCCATTAATGTGGTTATAGTAGCCGCTGGACATAACTTAAGAAAGCTCCTCAATAAGCTCCGGCTTTTGTGGCTCAAAATTATTTCCGGTTTGATGGGATATTTTATCAAACCAGAACAATCAGCCGCTTTAAACCTGGCTTGATGTCAGGCTTAAAACGGTATTATTCAGGTTGAACTAAGTATTGAAAGATAAAGGTTAAAAGGTGTAGTTATGGCAAGGCCAGTACGAATAGAGTATTCAGGCGCATATTATTTTATTTCTTCAAAAGCTGCCCCGGGTGAGACGGTTTTTAAAGACACTAAAGATCGTCAGGAATTCCTGACTGTATTGCAGGACGTGGTTAAACGTATGCACTGGGAAGTTTTTGCTTATAATCTTATGCCGGACTCATACCAATTGTTTATAAAAACCCCTAAGCCAAATCTCTCCAGAGGCATGAGACAGTTAAACGGTGTCTATACTCAGCGCTATAATGCCAAATATGAAACCACCGGGAATATTTTTCATGGCCGCTTTAAGGCCATACTGGTTGAAGCTAAACATTCATTTGAGGATGTCCTTAAATATGTGCTGCTGATGCCCCTGCTCAAACGTAAGGCACGCAAGCTGGACAAATGGAAATGGAGCAGTTACCAGGCAACCATTGGTATAACCGAGGCACCGGAATGGCTTAAGGTGGATGAAGTCCTGTCCCATTTCGGTAAACAGCCCAAACGTGCTCGTACTGCCCTGCAAAAATCACTTGAAAATACCGATAAGGATTTTGACCTGATGGCACAGGTAAAGGCGCAGATCCTGCTGGGCAGTGATGCCTTTGTTAATAAATGGAAAAAGCAGCTGGCTACCGGCAAAATTATGGACAGGGTCAGACAGAGAAAGTCTAAAAAAGTAAAACCATTAACGGATTTTGGCAAACGCTTCAAAAATATCAAGGTAGCTATGGTCAAAGCCTATGAGACTGGCAACTATACCCTGGATCAAATCGGTTCACATTTCGGGGTACACTACAGCACGGTTAGCCGGACGGTAAAAAAAGCCGGTTTGTAATTAACACAAGTAATTCAGTAAAAAGCAATTCAGTAAATTTTTAATGAATTCTTTTGAAAATATATACCCTGGCATTTCTGTCTTTTACAATAAATTTATTGGGTTCACGGTAAAACTGAAACTGCAGGGTGGTTTTATGGGCTGGAATATAGGCATAGAGTATATTATTCTTAACTAGTAATCGCCCGGCAATATTACGTGTGTTGCCGTCAGACCAGATAAACCGGTTATTATTGTAAATGGCTATCACATTACCTGTCTGAGACTGCCAGATCCCATTCATATTATTGCTATTCTGCTGCTGATAATTGCCTGTCTGCGGGGTGCCGGATGCCGTATTTTTACTGTTCAGATCCCAGAAATTACCCTTGCTGTTGTATGTGTTATTGTAATTACTACTGCTGGTATTCTTCCCGGCGGGAAAATTATCACTGAAGCTGTTAGTAAAATTATTGACCGGCAGGTTTGAAGTCATCGGGAAATTATTCATACTATAAAGGCTGTTACCCATCCCCGGCATAAAACCGGGTGAATAAGGTATACCGTACAGGCTTGAGTAATAATTATTACCGCCGCCACCCATAATATCATTCATTGCCCTGATCATGGCCGCCATCATTTCTACAAACGGCAGATCGCGCCAGTCATTATTTTTATAATAACTGCCTGCAAGCGATTGGCTGATTAGAACAAAACACAGTAATAAACTGCTGATGAGGTGTTTCAAAATTATCCTTCAGATCACCGGTGGTTTAGTTTTTATCTTTTTATTCAGGTTTTTGTTGCCGGTTCACATATACCGGCCCAGAACCGGATAATAAACAACTAATACAACCTATTATTATAGTCGGTTTTTTTTAAATAGTTAATTAGTTCAACCTGAATAATACCGTTTTAAGCCTGACATCAAGCCAGGTTTAAAGCAGCTGATTGCCCCGGTTTGATAAAAGACCCCATCAAACCGGAAATAATTTTGAGCCACAAAAGCCGGAGCTTATTGAGGCTCTTTCTTAAGTTATGTCCAGCGGCTACCATAACCACATTAATGGCATCACCGACTGTGCCTTTGAGGTAGCAGCGATCTAAACGGCCATCGTTTTTCATATGACCGATTTCAGGCTCAATCGCACTGCGCCGTTTTAATGCCTTTTTAATACTTCGGGTAACGCCTCGCTTCTGACCTGAGATAAAAACTTTAGTGTCTTTTACTTCATGTCCACGATAACCCCGGTCAACAAAGCACTGTTCCGGCTGTACGGCTGTAAACTGTTTTGCATGAGCATAACGACTGGCCATTAGTACATATTGCGGCCCAACCCGATTATAGTTCTGGCGCAGTTTAATACCGTGCTCTTTGGACAGTTTAACCAGGTTTTCTCTGGCTTTGTTCAGGAGCTTTGAATCGGTTGGAAAAGCGATGTTCTTTTCCTGTACGGTAGTATCTACCGTGACTTTCTTTAAACTGCCTGGCTTGATAGTTTTACTCTTTAGTCCGGCTTTAATGGTTTCAATCAGTAATTTTTCACTGCCTGATTTACCTGGCCGGTTACGCCATTTGGTCATGGTCGTAGGGTGTATAGGCATTTTATGCTGAAAGTATTCTTCACCACAAAAATACTGCCAGTACGGATTTTCTGTCCAGCCTTTTACTACCTGTTCATCCGATAAATCATGCAGGTGTTTCAGGTAATGCAATCCTGCAATCAATCGAGTGCGTATGGCAGGAGCACCTTTAGTGGATACAAACAGAGCACCCCATTCTTTATCAGGACTTTCCCGGTCTATGTGTTTTGATAACTTAATCAACTCATGGTTTATGTCCAGCATGTTTTCAGGGCGCATCCTGAACAGGTCTTCCTGAGGTATTTTTGGCTGTTTCTTTGGCTTCATTCTGGTCTGGAAATTTGCAAGGTAATAAGGCTTATTTTACCAAAAACCTGCAAATTTAACACCTATAATTCGCCAATATTTCCTTATAAATCAATGTGCTATAATTTATTCAGGTCGAACTAGGTACTGGTGTTCCATGGCCTGCATAGGCAGATGCAGCATGATTTCTCGGCCTTTTTTATGTGCACGGTCAGCAAGGGCTTTAACATGCGGAGTATGGGGTAAAAAGGCATAAGTAACATTACCGGGCAGGTCAACAGCCCGGTTGTCTTCGGTATATTTGTAACCCAGATCATCAATAATAATAGCGATGTAGCTGGAGCCGGCCGGAATTTCAGGTGTGACTGGCTGAGCACTGGCCGCAAAACTAATGAGCATCAGCAGAGCAGAAGCTAACAGGCGTTTATGGCGGATAATACTGGTGTGTGCTGCTGTTATTTTTTTTATCCGTTTTTTCTTTTTTCATAATATTGATGCCTTTAAGCAGGTTTAAGGCTTCATGCAGAGCATAGTCGGTCTTTTCCGGCTTTTCCTGTTCTTTATTATCTTTGTCTTTTTTATTGTTAGTACTGCTGGTTTTTTTGTCCTTTGCTTTTTTATCGGTCTGTTCCAGATGGCCTTTAAGATCAGCTTCCTTGATAGGGCCAAAGTGCATATTCTTTTTGGCCTCGAGACTGACATTAGCCAGGGTAATATCCGGTACAATGCCTTCGGCCTGGATGGAACGGCCTGAAGGCGTATAGTAGCGCGCAGTTGTCAGTTTAATGGCTGTTTTTGTGGTCAGCGGTTTAATGGTCTGTACTGAGCCCTTGCCGAAAGTGGTAGAGCCCATAATAATGGCACGACGATGATCCTGCAGGGCGCCGGCCACAATTTCAGAAGCAGAGGCAGAACCGCCATTAACCAGTACCACCATAGGGGCGCCTTTAAGGGCATCACCATGGATAGCGGAAAAGCGTAGTTCAGAATCCTTGATGCGTCCTTGGGTATAAACAATCAGCCCTTCATCGAGGAAAACATCAGCCACATCCACTGAGCCGTTAAGTACCCCGCCGGGATTATTGCGTAAATCAAGCACCAGTCCCTTCAGGGGCTGCTTATGATTCTCCTTAACCAGTTTTTTTAGGGCTTTTTTTAGCTGTTCAGCCGTGCGGGACTGGAAACTGGAAATGCGGATATAACCATAACCATCTTCAAGTAAGCGGGACTTAACGCTCTTAACTTTAATGACTGCTCGTGTAATGGTAATTTTAAGGGGTTTGTCATTGCCTTTACGCAGGATGGTCAGCTCGATTTTGGTGCCGGGTTTGCCGCGCATCAGTTTAACGGTTTCATCCAGTTCCATGTCCTTGACGGCTTTGCCGTCAATGCGAAAGATTAAGTCTCCTGGCTGAATGCCGGCCTTTTGTGCCGGGGTATCATCAATTGGGGAAATGACCTTAATCAGTCCGTCTTCCATGCCCACTTCAATACCTAGCCCGCCAAATTCACCGGAGGTACCTTCTTTTAAATGCTGGAAAGACTGTTCATCCAGGTAACTGGAATGGGGATCCAGTCCGGAGAGCATGCCTTTAATGGCATTTTTTAAAATGGTTTTATCGTCAATTTTTTCCATATAGTCATTTTTAATGCTGGCAAAGGCATCGGTAAACTCTTTGAGAATATCCAGCGGCAGGGGTTCCGGGGCATTTTTGGTGTCTTTAGCATATACCTGAGCACTGATAAACGTACTGCTGATAAACAGGCTGATTATAAAAACAAGCGATACATACTTTGGCTTTAACATCCATGGCTCCGGGTAATAGGGAAAAATTGTCTGGATAACGTTTATCAGATTATTATTTGTTATAAAAGTTCAAATAAGGCGTATTTTTCAGTTAACCAAGGTATATTTTTGCCGATAGGGCTAGTAATTACAATAGGTTAACTTCTTCTTTTTTTACACCAGTGGGAGGGATTATCAGGCTTGCCATTATGGCGTATCTCAAAATACAGGCCGGCCTGTTTTAAACCATTGCTACTACCAACTGTAGCAATAATCTCATTATTCTCAATCCAGTCGCCCACTTCCTTAAGCAGAGCCTGGTTATGGGCGTACAGACTCATATAACCGTCACCGTGATCAATAATAACAATCAGACCGTAACCGCGCAGCCAGTCAGAATAGGCAATCCGGCCATGAGAAATGGCATGTACCGGTGTACCTTCCCTAGCACTGATAATATTGCCCTGCCATTTGACTTCACCCACACTGCGCCAGTGATTATAAAGTTTTTTTACCTTGCCTTTAGCCGGCCAGTAGAGCCTGCCCTGTTGTTTGCTAAAGGGTTTTTCAGTAGGCAGGGCCGGAATATCATCCAGGGCTTTTTTCAGTTTTTTGATTAAGCGGGTAAGGTTCTTTTTGTCTCGCAGCAGATCTTTTAACTGTTTGTCTTTAGAGGCAATGTTCTGATCCAGTTTATTCACCAGTTCATTACGCTGTGCCTGTTTCTGTTCCAGCTGACGCTTTTCATTTTCCAGTTGAATTTGCTGTTCTCGCAGGTTCTGCCGGGTCAGGCTGATGGCCTGTTTATCGGCGCTGATACTGCTGAGCAGCTGGTTGACTTCATCTATCTGCCTGCTGCGGGAACGATTAAAATAATCGTAATAAGTCATGATCCGGCTGATGGTGGCTGGGTTCTGCTGGTTAAGAAGTAATTTAATGTATTCCTGACGGCCAATATTATAACTGGCCTGTAACTGACCGGACAGCAGTTCCTGTTGAACCCTTAATTCCCGGTTGTGTTTTTCCAGGTGCTGGTTTAGCTGTTCCAAGCTGCTGTTAAGCTGCTGGATTTTCTTTCCGGTGTTAAACAGTTTCCGAGCAGTATCAGCAATGCGTTGTTCTGCCTGCTGAATTTCCTGTTCCAGGCGGGATTTATGATGCTGCTGCTGTTTTAGGCTGGATTTCAGGCCTTTAATTTGCTGGCGCAGCTGATTTAACTGCTGTTGTTTTAGCTGGCCTTTTGAGCTTGAGCTGTTGCTGCTGAATACGCAGGATGGGAATAACAGGGAAAGCAGCATAATCAGCAGTGCGAGGCGACTGATTATGGGGTGCATAGCAGGAATCGAATTATTCGACAGGTGTTTCAATATCTTCCTGCAGAGTCAGCAGTGGCCGGCCATTCATTTCCGACGGGATATCCAGACCCATCAGGTACAGCATAGTCGGGGCAATATCGGATAAGGCTCCGGTTTCCGCCATAACCGCATCACGATGACCCACATAAACAAAGGGGACAGGATTACAGGTATGAGCGGTATGAGCCTGGCCGGTATCTTCATTGAGCATCAGTTCGGCATTACCGTGATCCGCAGTAAGTAATAACTCACCGCCAGCCTCATCAGTGGCCTTGCAGATGGCATCAATAAATTTATCCAGTGCTTCAATGGCCTGGATAGTGGCTTCTTCATTACCGGTGTGACCCACCATATCGGGATTGGCAAAGTTACAGATAATGGCATCGTACTCATTGGATTTAATGGCTTCTACCAGCTTTTCAGTCAGTAGAGGTGCATTCATCTCAGGCTGCAGATCATAGGTGGCCACGTCCGGTGAATCAATCAGAATACGATCTTCATAGGGGAAGGGTTCTTCCTCGCCACCGTTAAAGAAAAAGGTGACATGGGCGTATTTTTCAGTTTCTGCAATACGTAGCTGATGTAAACCCAGTTTGGAAATATATTTACCAAAGACATTGTTCAGGCGTTCGGGTGGAAAGGCGACCGGAATATCAAACTTGGAAGAATACTCAGTCAGGCTGACAAACTGCCCCAGTTTAAAACGGCGATCCCGTTTAAAGGCTTCAAAATCATCTTCAATAAAAGGTCGGGTGATCTGGCGGGCACGGTCGGAACGATAGTTCATAAAGATCATAATATCGCCGTCTTCAATCCGCACCGGCTTAGTCCCTTTTGGGATAACAGCCGTAGCCTGGACAAACTCATCAGATTCACCGCGCTGATAGGCCTCGTCCAGACTTTCCATTGCTGATTTGGCACTGAATTCACCTTTACCATCGGCAATCACATCATAGGTGGATTTTATCCGTTCCCAGCGATGATCCCGATCCATGGCATAATAGCGGCCTATAATTGAGGCAAAGCGTCCATGACCCAGTTCATCAAAGACTGATTGCATGGCTGTGATGGATTCTTTCGCACTGCGTGGAGCCGTATCACGGCCATCCAGAAAAGCGTGGAGGTATAACTTACTGACACCGCGCTCTGCAGCCAGTTTGGCCATGGCATGAATATGACATTCGTGGCTGTGTACGCCGCCTGGAGACAGCAGCCCCATAATATGGACGGCTTTATCATTTTCCAGCGCCTGATCCACAGCCTCGGTCAGGGTGCAGTTGGTAAAGAAAGAACCGGTACGTACGGCCCGGCTGACCCGGGTGTACTCCTGGTAAACGACGCGTCCGGAACCGATATTAAGATGGCCAACCTCAGAATTACCCATCTGACCGGCAGGCAGCCCGACTTCAGCACCAGAGGCCTTAATCAGGGTATGCGGCCTTTCCTTCCATAATTTGTCCCACACCGGTGTTTTGGCTTCAATAATTGCATTATGGCTTGGATTATCAGAATAACCCCAGCCATCAAGAATAACCAGTGTTAAAGGTTTTGGGGGTGTTGATGATTTTGACATAATTTGTTCTGGATTAATCCGGTTTGGACGTTTGCAGGCAACTTGGCGGCTTTTTCAAGCTTGCAAATGACGCGTAAAAATTAGCTCGATATGAGGTTCTGCTCAAGACTCATGTTTACGAGTCTATATGGGGTTAAAGCACTGTTTTATCAAGCCTGATACTGAAAAACCACTATTATACCAAAAGATTTGTGACAAACACTTTATCCAGTCATTTTTTTATTCAAAACAGGGTAAAGCAGTGATACAAATGGCCTTAATAAGCTAAATTGTGTTTTTTTAGAGCAGAAAAAGTAAAATACGGTCAAAATTTTCAAAAAAAACAAATTAAATGATTTTTTTGAAAAAAAACATACTCATTACCCCAAATATTATTGTATACTGTTATTGTTATATTAGCGAATAATCTAGGCTGAATATACTAAGTATTAAGAAAGAGTGTAAAGATGGATATGCGTATAAACTTGGATAAATAAATATAAGTGATAAATAGGTGATAAATAATGGGTGACCAATTTAACCTGAGCGAGACGGACTGTTGTGATATGAATATGGATTTAATGTCACATGATGAAGATATTGATCGTGCTTCACGGTCGTTAAAAGCGATGTCTCATCCCCTGCGATTAAAAATCTTATGTACCCTGGGCGATGCAGAAATCAGTGTTCAGGATATTGTTGAAAAGGTAGGCACTTCACAAAGTAATATCTCACAGCATTTGGCCATTCTCCGGGACAAGGGCATTCTTGCTTCCCGTAAAGATGCAAATCGAGTGTATTATCGAGTGGGCGATGCCAGAACCTTGCGTTTAATCGGCATGATGAGAGATGTATTCTGTACTTTGGGCAGTTAGCTGCTGTTGTAAACTCCTGTAATAAAGTACACATCAGTAATTAAATCTGCAGCAGTATTCAGTCTGCTGCTGAAAGACTTAATTATGACTAAAAAACCAATCAGAGGTAATTTCTGTTTGGTTTTTTTTGCTTTTACCGGCACAATATACGCCTTCTGGCACATACAGCATTAATTTTTGAGGTTGTGGTTTTAAATACATGGAACATTTGAACGAATTTGTCACAACGAATTGGGTGATGATCCTGATGTGGTTCTTCCTGCTGGGAATGATCATCAATTCATTTATCAAATCTTCTTACGATATCAGCGCTTTGCAGGCGGTACAGCTATTAAGCCATGAACCCGGCACCGTCATTGTGGATGTTCGTGAAGACAAGGAATACCAGTCCGGCCATATACCTGATTCCATTCATATTCCGCTCAGTGCCCTGAAAGGCCGGGTGGACGAATTAAACAAGTACAAAGATAAACATATTATTCTTAGTTGCCGTTCCGGGAGCCGTTCGGGTCGTGCCTGCAGCATTCTGAAAAAACACGGTTTTGAAAACGTCCATAACCTGAGTGGCGGTGTAATGGCCTGGGAAAAAGAAAATTTACCAATGAAAAAAGCTTAAAAAAGTGTTGATGAGTAACATTAATTCAGATTTTTCACACGCTTGAGAAAAGGTTAAGCCATGTCCAAACAACAAGCAGAAATTACTATTTATCTGACTCAATACTGTCCTTATTGTGTTCGGGCCAGAGGCCTGCTCAATGCTAAGGAAGTCAGCTATAACGAAATTGATGTCGGTGCGCAGCCTGAATTACGTGAAGAAATGATCCAGAAAAGCAACGGAGTCACATCCGTACCGCAGATCTTTATCGGCGGTACCCATGTCGGCGGTTGTGATGACATATTTGCTCTAGAGTCTGCCGGCAAACTGGATGCGCTGTTTTTTCCGGATATAGTCATATAAAACTTTAAAACTGGATAAACGTTCCCATTTATAAGTAATAAACATTATTTTTAAATACTATATATAAATGGAGAAAAGCGCATGACAGATAGCGTACATATCGTTTGTCCTCATTGTGATGCGGTCAACCGTATTCCTGTTGCCAAACTGGCGGCCGGGGCAAAATGCGGCAAGTGTCATCAGATATTATTACCCGGTAAACCGGTAGAACTGAACACAGCCCGCTTTAACAAACATATTCAGAAAAATGATTTACCGGTACTGGTGGATTTCTGGGCACCTTGGTGCGGCCCCTGTAAAATGATGGCACCGGTGTTTGAACAGACCGCCAGCTATTTTAAGCATAAACTGGAACTGGTTAAGGTCAATACAGAGCAGGAACAGGCTCTGGCGGCTCAATACGGTATTCGGAGTATTCCAACTATTGCCCTGTTTCATCATGGTCGGGAAATTGCCCGCCAGGCGGGAGCACTGGATCAAAACAGCTTGATCCAGTGGGTACAGAGTCACTTATAAACAGTTACTTAAAATTAAACCCAATGGCCGTCAAAATCATTAACACTTAACACTTAACACTTAACACTTAACACTTAACACTTAACACTTATATTAGGGAAGTCACAATTAATGGCAAACGAACAAGTAAATTCAAATGGTGAAGATCAGGCTCAACAGCAGTTTGTAATTCAGAAAATCTTCTGTAAAGATATTTCTTTTGAAACACCAAACTCACCGAAGATATTTACCGAAAAGTGGGAAACGGAACTGAAAGTCGATTTACATACTGCCGTCAATCCACTGGCCGATAATGTCTTTGAAGTGGTTTTAACCGTCACTGCGACCGTTAAAACCGAAGACAAAACTGCGTTTCTGGCAGAAGTACAACAGGCCGGTATTTTTAATGTCTCCGGTTTTGAAAAAGAGCAGATGGATCATATGCTGGGCAGTTATTGTCCGAACCTGCTGTTCCCCTATGTTCGTGAAGTAATTTCCGAGCTGGTTAATAAAGGCGGCTTCCCGCAGCTTATTCTGCAGCCGGTTAATTTTGATGCGGTCTATGCCCAGCATTTGCAGCAGCGTCAGGCACAGGAAAATTCTGATGAGACTGGTTCTGATGCCGTTCATTAATTCAGTGATGGCATAGAGACAATAGCGTGACCACAAACAATACCATCAGTATTATTGGTGCCGGTTCATGGGGAACCGCACTGGCGATCCTGCTGGCAAAAAACGGTCATAAAGTTCTTCTCTGGGGCAGAAATAAACAGAAAATGCTGGCCATGCAGGAGGCGGGTGAAAACCCGTTTTTTCTGCCTGGTATTGCTTTTCCTTCAGGCCTGCAGGTGACCAGCGATCTGCAGCAGGCCGTCACTCAGAGCCATGATCTGCTGCTGGTCATTCCCAGCTATGCCTTTCGTGATACCCTGAACAAAATTCAGACCATTAAACCTGACATTCAGAATATCTCCTGGGCCACCAAGGGGCTGGAAGCAGAAACCAGCCAGTTACTGCATCAGGTGGTCGCAGAAGTGCTGGGTAATATACCCAATCAGGCCGTTATCTCAGGGCCGACTTTTGCAAAAGAGGCGGCCATAGGCCTGCCGACTGCCGTTACCATAGCGGCCAATAATCCCGACTATTCACAACACCTTGCCGCCTTGCTCTGCAATGAAACCTTTCGACCGTATTTAAGTGATGATATAACCGGACTGGAAGTGGGAGGTGCGGTCAAAAACGTTATGGCTATTGCGGCCGGTATTGCTGATGGTCTGGGTTTTGGAGCCAACACACGATCTGCTCTAATCACCCGGGCATTAAATGAAATAGGCCGTCTGTCAGACAGACTGGGCGGCCAGCAAAAAACCCTGATGGGGCTTTCCGGTCTGGGGGATTTACTACTTACCTGTACCGATGATCAGTCCAGAAACCGGTGCATGGGGCTGGCTATTGGTAAAGGTCAGAGCATAGAGCAGGCCCAGGAAGAAATACAGCAGGTGGTTGAAGGCGTACAGACTGCCAGACTGGTTTATGCCTTGGCTAATCAGCTTGAAGTGGAAATGCCGATTGTCGAACAGGTTTACAAGGTACTTTATGAGAACTTGTCGCCCAGAGAGGCCGTGCATAATTTATTGAGCAGAGATTACAAAGCTGAATAGACCGGTCCCTATGAACCACAATCCCATAGGTATTTTTGATTCCGGCCTAGGCGGGCTGTCCGTCTTACAGCAGGTCTGCAAACTACTCCCCGATGAAACCATTCTCTATGTGGCTGACAGTGCCCATGCCCCCTATGGCTGTAAAGACGAAAGCTTTGTTGAGCAGCGCTCCCGGATCATTACCGAAAAACTGCTTGAACAGGGAGCCGGGGTTATCGTTATTGCCTGTAATACCGCCACCGCATCCATTATTGATCAGTTCCGTCAGGATTATGGTATCCCCTTTGTTGGTGTGGAGCCAGGTATAAAACCGGCAGTCCAGCTTACTCAAAATGCCAGAGTAGGGGTGCTGGCCACTACCGCCACGATTGCCAGTGAACGTTATCAGCAGCTTATACAACGTTATGCTCAGTCCATTAAGCTTTATAGTCAGGCCTGTCCGGGACTGGCCGATAAAGTGGAACAGGGTGCGGTAGCCGCAGCGGATACCCGAGCTTTACTGAACAAATATCTGCAGCCTCTACTGCAGCAGGATATTGATACCCTGGTGCTGGGCTGTACCCATTACTCTTTTTTAAGTGATACTATCAGAGAAATGGTGAATGCCGATATCACTCTGGTGGATACCAGCCGTGCGGTAGCGGATCAGCTCAGCAGAATTATCGGGCAGGATGAGAATAAAACAATAAGCCGCTCCCCGGCAGTCCATTACTTTACCACGGGTTCAGTAGCGGCTACCCGGCAGGCCATTAAAACTCTGCTGGAGCTTGATATTCATGTTGAGCCTTTTTAAGTCCATAAGCAGGAAATAACTGATGTTCCATATTGCCTTATTTGAACCCAGAATTGCCCCCAATACCGGCAATATCATCCGTTTAAGTGCCAATAACGGCTGTGCATTACATCTGATTGAACCGCTGGGCTTTGATTTTGAGGAAAAGAAACTTCGTCGTGCCGGTCTGGATTATCATGATCTGGCCCATGTTACCCGCTATCCGGATTATAAACACTTTGCCGAGGCCATGCAGGGACGACGTATTTTTGCCTGTACCACTAAAGGCACCCGTGATTATGTCCAGGTTAGCTATCAGGAGGGTGACGTACTCTTATTTGGTTCTGAAACTCACGGTCTGTCCGATCCGGTTATGCAGAGCATTGATCTGGAAAACCGCATTCGTATTCCCATGAAATCAGATAACAGAAGTCTGAATCTGTCTAACGCCGTAGCTATTATCAGTTATGAAGCATGGCGGCAGACGGGATTTAAAGGCGGAGAATAAAAGCCTGAGCAAAATCTCAGCTTTGTTTTGAAGTCGCCACAGTCTCATAAATGGCCGCACTGATCACCAGCAAACCACCGGCCACTGTTTTCCAGTCGGGCATTTCTGCCAGAAACACAGCTGCAAATGCCGTACCGTAAACTACCTGCATGCAGCCAATCAGGCTGGCCGTTTTAGCTTTCAGATGCAGTAAACTATTGGCAAACAGAGTGTGCGGTAAAGCGGTAAAAAATATCCCCAGAACCAGTAACTGCAGCCACTGCCATTGTGTAACCTGCGGGATCACCTCTGCAGCAAAAGGCAGCAGCAGAACCATAACCACCAGGTTCTGATAAAACAGGGCATGCCGGGCAGATGTGGCCTTAAAATAACGACCCTGTAAAATGTTGCGCAGGGCAAATAATAACGCCGAAAGTACGCCCCAGAATACGCCCTGTGTCGTTTGATTGCTAATACTGAACTCGGGAACTAACAGGCTAATACCAAACAGCACAATCAGAGCAGAAATAATATCCCTGATATGGGGTTTTTCACCATGAAAAAAAGGTTCCAGAAATACGGTGATCACCGGAAAGGTGTACAGGGAAATCATACCCACTGCAATGGATGATATCTGCATGGCATGGAAATATGTAACCCAGTGAGTACATAGAAAAAAGCCCAGCACCAGTACAATAAAATAATCCCGCTGGCGTTTCAGATACAGGTTTTCCCGTTGCCAGAAAATATACAGGGCAATGGCCAGTGCCGCAAAGATACTGCGCAGCAGGGTAATTTTAATCGCACTAAGGCTGATCAGTTTGGCAAATAAAGCGGTCAGGCCGAAAATTAATACCGCAGCATGAACTGAAAGCAGACCTTCTTTATGATTCTGTGTCCGCTCTGACATTATAAATCTACAGCCGGATCCAGCAGTTCAATCCAGTGCCTGACCAGTATCTGAGACTTTGTGTTCAGGTGTAACTGACAACCTACATTGGCCGTTACAATAATATCAGGCTGTTCAGTATTAAGTGCCTGCAGTTTATTGTTGAGTAACTGCTGACTGAGTTTCGGCTGCAGAATTGAATAGGTGCCGGCTGAACCGCAGCATAAATGGCTGTCCGGTACCTCGGTCAGTTTAAAGCCAAGCTGCTGCAAAATGCCTTCGACCTGACCATTAAGCTGCTGCCCATGCTGTAGGGTACAGGGGGAATGAAAGGCCACCCGGCTGCCGGCTTTAATATTCAGTGCAGAGAGGTCTTCTGCTGCCAGTACTTCAGATATATCGCGGCACAGCCCTGATACAGTCTGGGCTTTTTTTGCATATTGCGGATCATCTGCCAGCAGATGGCTGTAATCCTTAACCTGAACCCCGCAGCCGCTGGCGGTAATAATAATGGCTTCAGCACCGTTTTCAATATGCGGCCACCAGACATCAATATTGGTTTTAATAAACTCTCTGGCTTCCGCACCAGTGGCCAGATGCTGGCTGACGGCTCCGCAGCAGCCCTGACCGGCAGGGCTGATCAGACTGATCCCCAGTTGATCCAGTACCCGGCTGACGGCTTCATTGGTATTGGGTGTAGTAACGGACTGAGCACAGCCTTCCAGGATCAGCATCTTGTGTGTATGTTGCTTAACAGCGCGCTGAGTCGGTGTCTGTTTAACCGGCAGCTTGTTTTTTAAAGCCTCAGGCAGCAGCGGTTTTACGAGCTGTGCCATATTAAGTAAAACAGAAAAACGTCCGGGGTAAGGCAATAGTTTACGCAATACCAGCCGCTGTAATTTCTGCCCGGTAGGGCGGTCAATCCGCTGTTCCACCAGATCACGGCCAATATCCACCAGCCGGCCGTACTGTACGCCGGAGGGACAGGTGGTTTCACAGGAACGACAGGTCAGGCAGCGATCCAGATGCTGCTGAGTGACACGGGTAACCGGCTGGCCTTCCAGAAGCTGTTTAATCAGATAAATCCGCCCGCGCGGGCCGTCCAGCTCATCACACAGCAACTGATAAGTCGGGCAGGTGGCGGTACAGAAACCGCAGTGAACACAGGCACGCAGAATATTTTCTGCCTCACGTCCGGCCTTAGTGGCAAGAAATTGTTCAGTAATGGATGTCTGCATTACAGCTCCCGGTACATACGGCCAGGGTTAAAAATGCCCTGTGGATCAAAAGCCTGTTTTAAACGACGATGTATCGCCAGTAGAGATTCAGGCAGGGGGTGAAAAACTCCGGCATCTATAGCCCCTTTAAACAGTGTCACATGACCGCCTATATCAGCAATGGTTTTATATAAAGACTCATAACTATTGTCTTTATTCTGTTTGTCAGCAATATACCAGCGCTGAGCACCACCCCAGTCAATCAGCTGTTTACCCGGAAGTTCGATAGCGGGGCTGTCTGCAGGCACCGCCAGCCGCCACAGTGGTTTATCGTTCTTAAAAAAGCCGTGCTGTAATTCCCGAATACTCTGCCAGAAGCTCTGGCTGTCATCCAGGCTGTCTCCACCAATGCGCCGGGCACCGGAAGTCACGGCAGAGGGTGCACCGGATAAACGAATATATAATAGTGCTCCGTCATAACAGGCTGCAGACAGCGGCAGTGGTGAGCCGGCCCACTGGTTCATCCGGCTAATGGCCTCCTGTACGGAACATTCCAGCACTTGGGTTTGCTCAGCTTCCGGCAGGGGCAGCACTTTTAAGCTGATATCCAGAAGCACGCCCAGTGTACCCAGAGCACCGACCATTAAACGGGAGACATCATAGCCGGCCACATTTTTCATGACTTCACCGCCAAAGTGCAGAATCTCAGCCTCACCATTAATAATGCGTGAGCCGAGTACAAAATCACGAGCTGACCCCGCATAAGGACGCCGGGGGCCGGAAAAACCGCAGGCAATGGTTCCGCCCAGGGTAGCCTGTTGATCGCCACTGGAAAAAAGCGGTGGTTTAAAGGCGAGCATTTGCTGCTGTTCCGCCAGAACCGCCTGTAGTTCATGCAAGGGGGTTCCGCTGCGAGCCGTGATCACCAGTTCCTTAGGCTCATAATTAATAATGCCCTGATGTTCACCGGTACTTAAAACACGGCTGTTTTCAGTCGCAGCAGGGGTATTACCATAAAAGGCTTTACTGCCGCTGCCTTCAATAAGCAGAGCCTGTTGTTGTGCCCGGGCTTCCTGAACTGCCTGCTGCAGGTTTTTGCTGTTATCGTTATTTATCATAATTCAGTTTAATGGCTGCACGAAGCTGAGTGGGTGTGTGAGCCGGAGCCAATGGTGCGGTATTCGCTGCAGTGTTTTGGTTGGGGAATGACCTTGCCGGGATTCAGCAGGCCGTGCGGATCAAAAGCCACTTTTAATCGCCGGAACTGTTCCAGTTCAGCTTCACTGAACTGCACACACATATGGTGAATTTTTTCATGCCCGACACCGTGCTCGCCGGTAATCGTGCCGCCCACTTCAACACTGAGTTCCAGAATTTCTGCCCCGAAATCTTCGGCCCGTTTCAGTTCGCCGGGGGTATTGGCATCGTATAATATCAGAGGATGCAGATTACCGTCACCGGCATGAAAAACATTAGCCACCGGCAGTTGATAATGCTCTGATAACTGGCTGATACGGGTCAGTACAGTACCCAGTTGTTTTCTGGGAACTGTACCGTCCATACAGTAATAGTCTGGTGATAAGCGGCCTACGGCAGGGAACGCGGATTTTCGGCCCTGCCAGAAGCGCAGCCGCTCGGCTTCGTCTCTGGCGGTGCGCACTTCACTGGCACCGTAGGCTGTCAGTACATCGTAAACCCGTTTACTGTGTTCGGATACTTCTTCATTAGTACCGTCCACTTCGCATAATAAAATTGCTTTAGCATCTCTGGGATAGCCGGCATGGACAAAATCTTCAGCGGCCTGAATGGCCAGAGCATCCATCATTTCCAGGCCGGCAGGTATAATACCCTCGGCAATAATTTCACCCACGGAATCCGCTGCTTTTTCCACATCATCAAAAGCGGCCAGCAGCACCTGCGCCCGTTCCGGTTTAGGCAGTAATTTAACCAGTACTTCCACCACTATGCCCAGCATACCTTCAGAGCCGTTCATTAAGGCCAGTAAGTCAAAACCGGCACTGTCCAGTGCTGCTGAGCCAAAAGTCACCAGTTCACCTTCAGGTGTCACAACTTTTAACTCAAGAACATTATGCACCGTCAGGCCGTATTTGAGGCAATGCACACCGCCGGAATTTTCCGCCACATTACCGCCGATAGTACAGGCAATCTGAGAGGAAGGATCGGGAGCATAATACAGGCCGTGTCTGGCAGCGGCTTCAGAAATGGCCAGATTACGTACACCGGGTTGTACCCGTGCCGTACGGGCCAGTGGATTGATGTCCAGAATTTTATTAAACCGGCTTAGTCCCAGCAGGACAGCGTTTTCCAGCGGCAGAGCACCGCCGGACAAACCGGTGGCGGCACCGCGGGCGACAACAGGAATGTTTTCCTGGTAACAGAGTTTAACAACCTGCTGTAACTGCTCAACAGTCTGGGGCAGAACCGCCAGCAGAGGCATTTTACGATAGGCCGGCAGACCGTCACATTCGTAAGGGCGTAAGGCCTCGGTTTCAGAGATAATCGCTGCTGCCGGTAAAAAATGTTTTAATTTATTGCTTAACTCAGACTTGTTCATCCGCTCTTATCGAGTTTAAA
Organism: Alviniconcha strummeri; assembly: GCA_963584105.1. NCBI lineage: Eukaryota > Metazoa > Mollusca > Gastropoda > Provannidae > Alviniconcha > Alviniconcha strummeri. Next base: position 16,036,175 of record OY757551.1, read on the forward strand.
ATCCTGTTATTATATCAGGCCACTATAACAGAGAATTTTATATGGCTACTATCAATATTATGGCACTGCGCCATAGTGCTTTTTATGCCCCATTACTGGTTACCATTAACGGGGATTATCTGCAGAAACAGGGGCTGGAACCCGTTTACCGTATTGCCAGCCCGGATAATACTATTGAGCAGAACCGCGCAGCTGGCCCAGTCCGCACCGGCCGTCAGTTTTGCCGCTCTTGAACAGGCTAAACCTGTTGATATTGTACACTTTGCAGCCATAAATAACAGTGATGGTTTTTATCTGACTTCCCGTGAAGCCTCAAAGGAATTTCAGTGGTCCGATCTGCACGGTCAGGAGGTTCTGGTTGACCACCTGTTTCAGCCTCATGCAACTCTGCGCTATGCCATGTATCTGAACAATGCGGACTTTGATAATATGAATATTATTGATGCCGGTAATGTACAGCAAATGGATCAGGCCTTTCGTCAGGGACAGGGTAATTATGTCCACCAGCAGGGACCAGCGCCACAGCAACTGGAAAAAGGCGGCCTCGATCAGACGTCGCCTCCATCGGTGAAGCCATCAGCCCGCTGGTATTCAGCAGCCTCTGTGCCACCCCCGACTGGCTGGAAACCGACATGGCTCAGACCTTTATACACGCCTATCAACAGGCCATGCAGGATGTCATAGAACAAACCGTCAGCCGTACCGCCAAAACCATTGCAGACTTTCTGCCGGATATCGATAACGATGTACTAATCTGCACCATAGAAGACTATAAAAGCCTCAACACCTGGCAGGCTGATATCAATATTAATGAGGAGAGTTATAATAATCTGCTTAAGGTGTTTTTACATAGTTCAACCTGAATAATACCGTTTTAAGCCTGACATCAAGCCAGGTTTAAAGCAGCTGATTGCCCCGGTTTGATAAAAGACCCCATCAAACCGGAAATAATTTTGAGCCACAAAAGCCGGAGCTTATTGAGGATCTTTCTTAAGTTATGTCCAGCGGCTACCATAACCACATTAATGGCATCACCGACTGTGCCTTTGAGGTAGCAGCAATCTAAACGGCCATCGTTTTTCATATAACCGATTTCAGGCTCAATCGCACTGCGCCGTTTTAATGCCTTTTTAATACTTCGGGTAACGCCTCGCTTCTGACCTGAGATAAAAACTTTAGTGTCTTTTACTTCATGTCCACGATAACCCCGGTCAACAAAGCACTGTTCCGGCTGTACGGCTGTAAACTGTTTTATCTGTTCCAGTTGTGGCAGTAGAGTGTGTCCATCATAAGGATTGCCCGGACAACTTTGAGCACCAGCTCCTGCTCAATCAGTTTCTGAGCCTGTTCCAGTGCCACTTCAAACAATGACTGAATATCAACAGAATAGTTGGGCAGTTGTCGTTCAATATCCCGTTTAACACGACCTAAACGGGATTTCAGTTTATTGTTCATTTTCTTCATGCGTTTAAATTGTTTTGCATGTGCATAACGACGGGCCATTAGTACATATTGCGGCCCAACCCGATTATAGTTCTGGCGCAGTTTAATACCGTGCTCTTTGGACAGTTTAACCAGGTTTTCTCTGGCTTTGTTCAGGAGCTTTGAATCGGTTGGAAAAGCGATGTTCTTTTCCTGTACGGTAGTATCTACCGTGACTTTCTTTAAACTGCCGGGCTTTATGGTTTTACTCTTTAGTCCGGCTTTAATGGTTTCAATCAGTAATTTTTCACTGCCTGATTTACCTGGCCGGTTACGCCATTTGGTCATGGTCGTAGGGTGTATGGGCATCTTATGCTGAAAGTATTCTTCACCACAGAAATACTGCCAGTACGGATTTTCTATCCAGCCTTTTACTACCTGTTCATCCGATAAATCATGAAGGTGTTTCAGGTAATGCAATCCTGCAATCAATCGAGTGCGTATGGCAGGAGCACCTTTAGTGGATACAAACAGAGCACCCCATTCTTTATCAGGACTTTCCCGGTCTATGTGTTTTGATAACTTAATCAACTCATGGTTTATGTCCAGCATGTTTTCAAGGCGCATCCTGAACAGGTCTTCCTGAGGTATTTTTGGCTGTTTCTCTGGCTTCATTTTGGTCTGGAAATTTGCAAGGTAATAAGGCTTATTTTACCAAAAACCTGCAAATTTAACACCCATAATCAAACAATATTTCTTTATAAATCAATGCCATATGTTTTATTCAGGGTGGACTGCATAACATTTTTAACCCGAGCACTACCCCTTAGGAGCGCAAAAACCTTTATTGAGTTACTAATGGGCAGTTTATTAACTCAATCAGGGTTTGTAACCAGTGCTATCTGGATAGTGGACATGGCCAGACAATGGCCCGGTTATTATAAATGGCTTGAAACCGGTCAGTGGTCTTATCTTAAACTGATGATACAGTGGACGGCCCTGTTTCTAAAACTGTTTGGGGATAATCCGGTTTATCTGGCCATAGATGACTCTATCGTGCTGCGTCATTCCAAAAAGGTATCCATGAGTCAGATACACCACCAGCATGGTAATAAAACCAATCTGTCCCGGTATGTCAGAGGGCAATACCGGGTAGCACTGGCTGCGATTGTTAAGCGTTCTGGCTGTAATACGCCTCTGCCATTGTTATTACGTTTAACACCACAGGTCGGTAACAGTGGTAAACTGGTGATTGCCCGAAGTCTTATTCGGGCATTGATGGAACCGCTAAAAGATAAAGCGGTTACTGTATTGGTGGACAGTTGGTATATGTGCCGTTCTTTTATTGAACCGGTACAGGCTTATAATATGACGGTTATAGGTCAGGTACGAATCGATACCGTATTATATAAACGACCCTGGCAAGGTAAAGGCCGGGGACGACCCGGAAAATATGGGACACATTATACAAAAGAAGAAATTAAACGGCTGCCTTTAAATAAGGAAACCGAACAGCGGTGGCTAAAGCCCGCTTTCTGAATGGCCAGTCGGTATGCTTTGTCTGGTGTGAGTTTGAGGACTCTAAAGGGAAAAAAAGACCGCGTCTATTACTGTCAACAGATATGCAGTTAAGTGGTCTGGATATTATTGTCGCTTATGAAAAGCGCTGGTCGATTGAGCCCTTGTTCAATCAGTTAAAAAATGACTGGGGCATGAAACAGACATGGCAGAAAACCCGGAAGGTGTTACATCGATGGGCACACATTATTGCTCTGGGGTATATTATACCTCAATTGCGGGCTATTAAATGTCCGGACCCGGTATTGCGCTTAATTGATAATATGCCCTGGCGAAAGAATACACCCATTACTGCCGGAAGAATACGAATGGGATTGATAAGGTATTTTTCGCAGGTTAGGGTCAGGGACTGGTGGGATGGTAAGTCCCAAAAATTCCAGCCACCGGATACGGATATTTTAAGGCGATTTGAAGATTTGTTATAAAAACAATTTCAAAACAGCTGGTTACAAACAAATTGTTAAAGAACGTATGAGCGAAACAGGACTCTCAAGGGTGAGCTGTCGCTCTAAACTTTAGTATTTTAACCTGAATTCTGGATAAGAACTAAAAAATATTGAACTAAATGCCTGTTTCTCGATCAGATCATTTAATGACCAAATCAAATGAATTTGAACAAGGAACAGGCAAGTGACTACTATAGATGAATTGTATTGTAATATCGATGATTTCAACCAGTTCTTTTATCCTGAATGGGAAAAAACACTGCTGGAATCCGGTGATAAAAAGAGAAGACGACAAGGTGTAATGAGCCCCGGTGAACTGATGACTATCCTGATTAACTTTCATCAGTCACATTACAAAGATTTTAAGAGTTATTATTTATGCCATGTGCATCAACATCTTAGGAAAGAGTTTCCAAATTTATTGAGCTATAGCCGTTTCCTGTGAGTGATGTCATCGGTACTGGTGCCATTATGCGCTTACTTTACTCATTACAAAGGAAAGCCCACCGGAATTGCCTTTGTTGATGCGAGCAGCATTAAAGTATGCCAAAACATTCGCATACCCAGGCATAAAGTCTTTGATGGTGTTGCTCAGCGAGGCAAATCGACCATGGGGTAGTTCTATGGGTTTAAAGTTCACCTGATCATTAATCATAAAGGTGAAATACTGGGCACTAAATTGACGGCCGGTAATGTAGATGACAGAAAACCGGTTCCTGAAATGGCCAAAGACTTATATGGAAAGCTTTATGGTGACAAAGGCTATGTCTCCAGTCTTTTAAGTGATGAACTGTTTGAACAGGATGTCGGGCTTATTACCAATGTCAGACGAAACATGAAACCACGTGCCATTGCATTGTGGGATAAGATTATGCTGAAAAAACGTTTTATAATTGAAACGGTTAATGATCAGCTAAAAAATATTACACAGATTGAACATTCACGTCATAGAAGCGTAAGTGGTTTTATGTTGAACCTTATTGGTTCTCTGATTGCCTATTGTCATAAAAAAGACAAGCCGACAATCAGAATAGATGAGAGTGATATGAAAACTCTCTGTATTTAGGTAAATGACTGGGTTCTTATCCAGATCTCAGGTTATTTTAAATCAAGACGTTTTTTCGGTATAAACTGTTTTAGAAGCGGAATTATTGCGGATAGTTATAATGTTTATTAACGTCCGTCAAGGACTCTGTCCGGTAATGAGGTAAGATTAGTGATTAATTCTGGAAATATTACAGGGATATATTATGGCTACCAGTTGGTTTGATAAGTTTCTAAAGTTACTTGGCATTGAAGAGGATATACTGGTTTTGACTCTAAAGCCGCTATTGACAAGGCAAGTGATAAGGAACTGCTGGCCTTAAAAGGTATTGGTCAGGCCACCTTAAAAATTCTGTGCGGCAAGTAATACTCTTAAGGTAAAAAGGTAGATACAGGACGTTACCTTGTTCCCATGCTACGGCGTGGGAACGCTTAACTATTCCTGTTGTGGTAAATAATGACTTTATTCACTTTTTCTGTATGAGTCTGGCCCATTTCTTCGGCCCGCTTTGATGTACAGAATCCCCGCTGCTGTCCACCGCCACCGTTACCGGCATATCTTCCACCTCAAACTCATAAATAGCTTCCATACCCAGTTCCTTATAAGCCAGAACAGTGGCTTTTTTAATCGCTTGGGCAATCAGGTAGGCTGCACCGCCGACTGCAATTACATAAACCGCTTTATGCTTTTTAATGGATTCTATGGCTGCAGGACCGCGTTCAGCCTTGCCGACCATGCCGATCAGGCCGGTTTTTGCTAGCATGGCTTCAGTATATTTGTCCATACGGGTGGATGTTGTTGGTCCGGCTGGACCAACAGATTCATTTTTGACTGCATCTACAGGGCCGACATAGTAAATAAAATGGTTGGTAAAATCGACCCCATCAGGAAGCGGCTCACCTTTAGCCAGAGTTTCAACAATACGTTTATGGGCCGCATCACGACCGGTCAGCAGTTTTCCGTTAAGTAAAAGCTGTTCACCGGCCTTCCAGCTCTGAACCTCTTCGTGGGTTATACTGTCCAGATTAATCCTCCGGGCCTGGGGGGAGGCACTCCAGGTGATATCAGGCCAGTTGGATAATGAAGGTGGTGTTAATACTGCCGGGCCTGATTCGTCCAGGCTAAAGTGGGTATGGCGGGTAGCTGCGCAATTGGGAATAATAGCGACCGGCAACGAGGCGGCATGGGTTGGATAATCCAGCACCTTGACATCCACTACCGTGGTCAGCCCGCCCAACCCCTGGGCACCAATACCCAAGGCATTGATTTTATCGTAAAGTTCCAGGCGCAGTTCTTCAGCCCGGCTTAAGGTTTGTCCCTGCCCGGCTTTGCTTTGCAGTTCATGAAAGTTTACTGGTTCGAGCAGAGATTCCTTGGCCAGTAACATGGCTTTTTCCGGTGTACCGCCAATACCAACACCCAGAATACCCGGCGGGCACCAGCCGGCGCCCATGCCTTCAACGCTGTCAATAATCCACTGTACCAGATCAGCACTGGGATTAAGAGCTGCAAAACGGGCCTTATTTTCAGAACCACCGCCCTTGGCCGCCAGTTTAAAATGGACCTTGTCACCAGGTACTATACGAGTATGAATCACGGCCGGGGTATTGTCACGAGTGTTCTGCCGTTTACTGGCTGGATCGGACAGTACTGAGGTACGTAGAATATTATCCGGGTTGGTATAAGCCTGTCTTACGCCTTCATTAATCATGTCATCCAACGACAGCTTGCCTTCCCATTGCACATTCATACCCACTTCAACAAAAGCCACCACAATGCCGGTATCCTGGCAGATAGGCCGGTGTCCTTCAGCGCATAAGCGGGAATTGTATAAAATCTGAGCAATGGCATCTTTGGCGGATGCTGACTGTTCCTGTGCATAAGCTTCACCCAGAGCCTGAATATAATCAACAGGATGGTAATAGGAGATAAACTGCAGAGCATCAGCAATGCTTTGAATGATGTCTTCTTGTTTAATCAGGCTCATAGAATGCTCACAAGTTTTTGTACAGATCGGACAATGTTCACTATATTAGCAGAAACATCCAGAATTTGTCCCTATAGGCAGGTATTTCTGGTAGAAAGCGCTATAGTTAAACCATCAAGAACCTTTTTTCCAGGATGAAATTAAGTGTCTGACCAGTATACAGATACCCTGCAACGCTATATTGATAAAATGCCCAGTCTGTCAACTACAGTCACCAAAGTACTGGAGGTCTGTAACCGGCAGGATGTATCGCCCAATGATCTGAATAAAATTATTTCTCTGGACCCAGTGCTGGCCGGCAATGTGCTTAAACTGATTAATTCAGCCTATTATGCCCTGCCTAACCAGATCACCTTGTTGACCAAGGCCATTATTATTCTGGGTATTAATACGGTTAAAAATCTGGCCTTAAGTACAGCGGTGGTGGGCGCTTTAAAAGGGCATAAGAATCCCTATTTATCTATGGATAAATTCTGGGCGCACTCTCTATGTGTTGGGGTGGCAGCTAAAGAACTGGCCGTTCTCAATAAAATCCCTGTATCACAGAGGTAGGAGTATTTTCTGGCCGGTTTGCTGTATGATTTAGGCAAAGTACCTATGGTGCACTGTTTTGAAAAGCAATATGCACAATGTCTGCAACAGGCAAAAATGGACAGCATTGATCTGTATAAAGCTGAACAGCAGGTATTTGGCTTTGACCATAGTTTTTGCGGAGCAATAATTGCTGAAAAATGGCAACTTAGTGATGCTATGATTTCAGTTATAAAATATCATCATGCTCTGGAAAAAGCAGATAAAGATCACAGACTTTTAATATCAAGTGTGGCAATTGCCGATCTTTATGCTAATATTTTCGAGATAGGCTCAGCAGGCAATCTGTCTCCCGGTAGTGAGCAGTATAAAAACATGCTGGAACTGACCGATTTATGGCTAGGTTTGCTACAGCAATACGATGCTGTACAGGCATCCATAGAAAAAGCCGTCGTGTTTTTGCATGTAAGCTAAACCGGCTTTAGCCGTTTAAAATCAAATTTAAGTCACAGGTGCAAGGTTCTTACGTTGACAATGTAAATTAAATTCTGGGGCGTCAGGGGGTCTATTCCCTGCCCGGGATCCAATACCGTCCGTTACGGGGGTAACACGCTCTGTATAGAAGTCCGTTTTCCGGATATTGACCGTTTAATCATTATTGATGCCGGTTCCGGTCTCAGAAAACTGGGCAATGACCTGATGTCCCGGCCTATGTACTAGGTACCCATATCCATGTTTACGGCCCGGTTACTTACGAAGAAGACAGGTGGTCGGTGGACAGATGACCTATCGTTACTTCCCTATCCGGGAGGCGGAACTGGCGGCTAATATTCAGTATTTCAGCTTAAAAGAAGAAGTAATGGATCTGGGCGATGGTATTGTGGTGAAAACCAAATATCTGAACCATCCGGTGCTCTGCCTACGATACCGAAGTTTTCCGCAATGTCTTTATTACCGATCCGAGGCATCCGGATTATGATCCTGAGATGGCAGAAGAAGGCGAACAGGTAGCGGCTGAGCAGAACCGTCTGATTGAAGAGTTTTATCATGATGCCGATCTGCTGGTGCATGACAGTCAGTACACTCAGCAGGAATATGAAGAAAAATACATTGGCTAGGGTCATGGCTATATTGAATATGTCTGTGTCGCTGCCTAGCGTAGCCGGGTAAAGAAACTGGCCCTGTTTCACCACGATCCATTACGTACCGATGATCAGATTGATGAGTTTACCGTCAAGTACTGTAATAAAGATTATTGCGGTGATACAGAGACTTTTTTTGCCAAAGAGGGTATGATGATTAAATTGTAGTTAACCCTATTTTTATACGAGTATTTCATGATTAAATCCTACCCCGATCAGTTGTTTGATGAACTGAAGCTACTGGCTAAATTCCCCGAAGAATCACACCTTGAAGGTCTAAAAATCCATAATAATGCCGATCCTACGCTTATTAAAGCGGCAGAATCACTATTCCATAAAGGTATGATTTCCCAGCTTGACGGCGGTTATCTGACTGACAGCGGACGTGAAATGGTAGAGCACCTGCACACAGTCCTTGATACCCTGGCTAATGCCTGATTTAAGTAATAATATTTAGTCCACCCTGAATAAAACATATAGCATTGATTTGTAAAGAAATATTGCTTAATTATGGGTGTTAAATTTGCAGGTTTTTGGTAAAATAAGCCTTATTACCTTGCAAATTTCCAGACCAAAATGAAGCAAAGAAACAGCCAAAAATACCTCAGGAAGACCTGTTCAGGATGCGCCTTGAAAACATACTGGACATAAACCATGAGTTGATTAAGTTATCAAAACACATAGACCGGGAAAGTCTTGATAAAGAATGGGGCGCTTTGTTTGTATCCACTAAAGGTGCTCCTGCCATACGCACTCGATTGATTGCAGGATTGCATTACCTGAAACACCTGCATGATTTATCAGATGAACAGGTAGTAAAAGGCTGGACAGAAAATCCGTACTGGCAATATTTTTGTGGAGAAGAATACTTTCAGCATAAGATGCCCATACACCCTACGACCATGACCAAATGGCGTAACCGGCTGGGTAAGTCAGGCAGTGAAAAATTACTGATTGAAACCATTAAAGCCGGACTAAAGAGTAAAACCATAAAGCCCGGCAGTTTAAAGAAAGTCACGGTAGATACTACCGTACAGGAAAAGAACATCACTTTTCCAACCGATTCAAAGCTCCTGAACAAAGCCAGAGAAAACCTGGTTAAACTGTCCAAAGAGCACGGTATTAAACTGCGCCAGAACTATAATCGGGTTGGGCCGCAATATGTACTAATGGCCAGTCGTTATGCTCATGCAAAACAGTTTAAACGTATGAAGAAAATGAACAATAAACTGAAATCCCGTTTAGGTCGTGTTAAACGGGATATTGAACGACAACTGCCAAACTATTCTGTTGATATTCAGTCTCTGTTTGAAATAGCTCTAAAACAGACTCAGAAACTGATTGAGCATGGGATGTGTAAGAGAAACTCCCCAGATAAAAATAAAACACGAAAAAAAAAGAGAAAAAAAAGGATGTGTAAGAGAAACTCCCCAGATAAAAATGAAGCCAGCACAGGATGTGTAAGAGAAATTCCCCAGATAATTAAAGAAAGAAAGAAAAAAAAAAAAAAAGCCAACACGGGATGTGTAAGAGAAACTCCCCACATAAAAAACGAAGTCAGCAATGGATGTGTACGAGAAACTCCCCACAGAAAAGTAAATCCAACACGGGATGTGTAAGTGAAACTCCCCAGATAAAAAAAAAAAAAAAAAAGCCAGAACGGGATGTGTAAGAGAAACTCCCCACAGAAAAGTAAATCGAACATGGGATGTGTAACTCCCCAGATTTAAAAAAAAAAAAAAAAAAAAAAAAAAAAAACGAACCAGCACGGGATGTGTAAGGGAAACTACCCAGATAAAAATAAAGCCAGCAAGGGATGTGTAAGAGAAACTCCCCTGATAAAAATGAACCCAGCATGGGATGTGTAAGAGAAACACCCCTAATAATAATAAAAATAAACCAGCACGGGAAGTGTAAGAGAAACTCCCAAAATAAAAACAATGCCAATATGGGATGTGTCAGAGAAACTCCCCACATAAAATCGAAGTCAGCAATGGATGTGTACGAAAAACTCCCGGGAGAAAAATAAATCCAACATGGGATGTGTAAGAGAAACTCCCCAGATTAAAAAAAAAAAAAAAGCCAGCACGGGATGTGTAAGAGAAACTCCCCACAGAAAAGTAAATCCATCATGGGATGTGTAAGAGAAACTTCCCAGATAATAAAAAAAAAAAAGAAGAAGAAGAAGAAACGGCACGGGATGTGTAAGGGAAACTCCCCAGATATAAATGAAGCCAACAGGGGATGTGTAAGAGAAACTCCCCCGATAAAAAAACACACGAAACCAACAGGGGATGTGTAAGAGAAACTCCCCAGATAAAAAAGAAGCCAGCACGGGATGTGTAAGAGAAACACCCCCGATAAAAATGAACCCGTCATGGGATGTGTAAGAGAAACTCCCCCAAGAAAAAATTAAACCAGTACGGTATGTGTAAGAGAAACTCCCCAGATAAAAAAATGAAAATAAAAAGCGGGGCGAAAAAAAGAGAAGAAGCCAACACGGGATGTGTAAGAGAAACTCCCCGGATAAAAATAAAGGCAGAATGGGATGTGTAAGAGAAACTCCCCACATAAAAACGAAATCAGTAATGGACGTGTAAGAGAAACTCCCCACAGAAAAGTAAATCCAACATGGGATGTGTAAGAGAAACTCCCCAGATTTAAAAAAAAAAAAAAAAAAAAAGCCAGCACGGGATGTGTCAGAGAAACTCCCCACAGAAAAATAAATCCATCATGGTATGTGTAAGACAAACTCCCCAGATAAAAACAAAACAAAACAAAACACGAAGCCAGCACGGGATGTGTAAGAGAAACTCCCCCGATAAAAATGAAGCCAGAATGGCATGTGTAAGAGAAACTCCCCCAATAAAAAATTAAACCAGCACGGGATGTGTAAGAGAAACTCCCCAGATTAAAAAAAAAAAAAAAAAAAAGCCAACAAGGGATGTGTAAGAGAAACTCCTTGGATAAAATAAAAATGAAGGCAGAACGGGATGTGTAAGAGAAACTGCCCACATAAAAACGAATCAGCAATGGATGTGTACGAAAAACTCCCCAAAGAAAAGTAAATCCAACATGGGATGTGTAAGAGAAACTCCCCAGATAAAATAAAATAAAATAAAAAACGAAGCCAGCACGGAATGTGTAAGAGAAACTCCCCACAGAATAGTAAATCCAACATGGGATGTGTAAGAGAAACTCCCCAGACAAAAAAAAAAAAAGAAAAAAAAAAAAAAAGAAAAAAAAGCGAACAGGGGATGTGTAAGAGAAACTCCCTAGATAAAAAAGACGCCAGCACGGGATGTGTAAGGGAAACACCCCCGATAAAAATGAACCCAGCATGGGATGTGTAAGAGAAACTCCCACAATAAAAAATTAAACCAGTACGGGATGTATCAAAGAAACTTCCCGGATAAAAATAAAGGCAGAACGGGATGTGTAAGAGAAACTCCCCACATGAAAACGAAGTCAGCAATGGACGTGTAAGAGAAACTCCCCACAGAAAAGTAAATCCGACATGGGATGTGTAAGAGAAACTCCCGAGATAATAATAAAAAATAAAATAAAAAAAAGCCAGCACGGGATGTGTAAGAGAAACTCCCCACAGAAAAGTAAATCCAACATGGGATGTGTAAGAGAAACTCACCAGATAAAATTTTAAAAACCGACGCCAGCACTGGATGTGTAAGAGAAACTCCCCCGATAAAAATGAAGCCAGCACAGGATGTGTAAGAGAAACACCCCAGATAAAAAAAAAAAAAAAAAAAAAAAAAGCCAACACGGGATGTGTAAGAGAAACTCCCCGGATAAAAATGAAGGCAGAACGGGATGTATAAGAGAAACTCCCGACATAAAAAACGAAGTCAGCAATGGATGTGTACGAGAAACTCCCCACAGAAAAGCAAAGCCAACATGGGAAGTGTAAGAGAAACTACCCACAGAAAAGTGAAGCTAGCACGGGATGTGTAAAAGAAACTCCCCAGATAAAAATGAAGCCACCACGGGATGTGTAAGAGAAACTCCCCACATAAAACTGAAGCCAGCACGGGATGTGTAGAAACTACCCCGATAAAAATAAAACCAGCTTGGGATGTGTAAGAGAAAGTCACTAAATACTGATGAAGCGAACACGGGATGTAAAAGAGATACGCCACAGATTGAGAAGAAAAAAAGCACACAAAAAAAGCATGGGATCTGTAAGACAAACTCCCCACAGAAATGTAGATCGAACATGGGATGTGTAAGAGAAACTCCCGACAGACATGCAAATCGAACATGGGATGTGTAAGAGAAACTCCCCCGATAAAAATGAAGCCGGCACAGGATGTGTAAGAGAAACTCCCCAGATAAAAATGAAGCCAGCATGGGATGTGTAAGAGAAACTACCCCCATAAAAATAAAGCCAGCACGGGATGTGTCAGAGGGATGTGCACACACACACACACACACACACACACACACACACACACACACACACACACACACACACACACACACACACACACACACACACACACACACACACACACAAATCCCAGAAAAAAAGAAAAAGATTTTTTTTTTAAATTAACCAGTCGTGATGTTTAAGAGAAACTCCTCAGATAAAAATAAAATAAAAAAAGGGCCACAAATTCCCCGCATAAAAACCAAGACAGCACGTGATGTGTAAGACAAACTCCCCGCATAAAAATGAAAGCAGCACAGGATGTGTCACAGAAACTCCCCACATAAAAATGAAGTCAACATGGGATGCTCCCCACATAAAAATATAAAAAAAGGAATAAAAGCCAGCACGGGATGTGTAAGAGAAACTCCCCACAGAAATGTAAACCAAACATGGGATGTGTAAGAGAAACTCCCCATATAAAAATGAAGCCAACACGGGATGTGTAAGAGAAACTCCCCAGATAAAAATGAAGCGAGCATGGGATGTGTAAGAGAAATTACCCCCATAAAAATGGCTACCCCGATAAAAATAAAACCAGCATGAGATGTGTAAGAGAAACTCTGCATATGAAAATGACGCCAGCATGGGATATGTGTAAGAGAAATTCCCCAGATAAAAAAGAAAGAAAAAAGAAAGAAAGGAAGCCAGCACGGATGTTTAAAAGAAACTCCTTGCATAAAAATCAGGACAGCACGGGATGTGTAAGACAAACTCCCCGCATAAAAGTGAAGGCAGCACGGGATGTGTAAGAGAAACTCCACACATAAAAACAAAGTCATGGGATGTGTAAGAGAGGCTCCCCACACAAAAATTTAAGCGAGCACGGGATGTTTAAGATAAACTCACTAAACAAAAATGAAGCCAACAAAAGAGTAAAAGAGATATGCCCCAGATTGAAAAAAAGAAAAAAGAAAAGAAAAAGAAAAAAAGCCAGCACGGGTTGTGTGAGAGAAACTCCCCACAGAAAAGTAAATCCAACATGGGATGTGTAAGAGAAACTCCCCAGATAAAAAAGAAAAAAGAAAAAAAGAAGCCAGCACGGGATCTGTAAGAGAAATTCCCCACATAAAAACGAAGTCAGCAATGGATGTGTAAGAGAGACTCTCCAGAAAAGAAAAAGAAAAATCAGCACGGGATTGCAAGAGAAACTCCCCAGATAAAAAAAGAAGCAAGCACGGGATGTGTAAGAGAAACACCCCGATAAAAATGAACCCAGCATGGGATGTGTAAGAGACATTCCCCCACGGGATGTGGAAGAGAAACTCACAGAAAAAAAAAAGAAAAAAAAAAGATGCCAACAAGGGATGTGTAAAAGAAACTCCCCACAGAAAAACGAAGCCAACACGGGATGTTTAAGCAAAACACCCCACATAAAAGTAAATCCAACATGGGATGTGTAAGAGAAACTCCCCAGAGGATGCCAGCACGAGATGCGTAAGTGAAACTCCCCAGATAAAAATGAACCCAGCATGGGATGCGTAAGAGAAACTCCCCCAATAAAAAAAAGAAACCAGCACGGGATGTGCAATAGAAATACCCCAGATTAAAAAAATAAAAGATAAAAATGAAGGCAGAACGGGATGTGTAAGAGAAACTCCCCACATAAAAACGAAGTCAGCAATGGATGTGTAAGAGAGACTCCCGAGATTTAAAAAAAGAAAAGAAGCAAGCACGGGATCTGTAAGAGAAACACCCCCGATAAAAAATAAACCCAGCATGGGATGTGTAAGAGAAAATCCCCCAATAAAAAAAAAAAAAAAAAAAAAAACGGGATTTGCAAGAGAAACTCCTCAGAAAGAAAAAAAAAGGAAGCCAACTCGGGATGTGTAAGAGAAACTCCCCACATAAAAACGAACACAGCAATGGATGTGTAAGAGAAACTCCCCACAGAAAAGTAAATCCAACATGGGATGTGTAAGAGAAACTCCCCATATATATATATAAAACGAAGCCAGCACGGGATGTGTAAGAGAAACTCCCCAGATAAAGGTGAAGCCAGCACGGGATGTGACAGAGAAACTACCCTGATAAAATTGAACCCAGCATGGGGTGTGTAAGAGAAACTCCCCCAATAAAAAAAGAAACCAGCACGGGATGTGTAAGTGAAACTCCCCAGATAAAAAAAAATTAAAAGCCAACACGGGATGTGTAAGAGAAACTCCCCTCATAAAAATCCCCACAGGAAAGTAAATCCAACATGGGATGTGTAAGACAAACTCCCCTAATAAAAAATAATAATAAAAAATAAAAAAACGAAGCCAGCACGGGATGTGTAAGAGAAACTCCCCACATAAAAGTAAAATCGAACATGGGATGTGTAAGAGAAACTCCCCAAATATTTAAAAAAAAGAAAAAAAAAAGAAGCCAGCACGGGATGTGTAAGGGAAACTCCCCAGATAAAAATGAAGCCAGCACGGGATATGTAAGAGAAACTCCCCCGATAAAAATGAACCCAGCATCAGATGTGTAAGAGAAACACCCCCAATAAAAAAAATAAACCAGCACGGGATGTGTAAGAGAAACTCCCCAGATAAAAAAATGAAAATAAAAAGCGGGGCGAAAAAAAGAGAAGAAGCCAACACGGGATGTGTAAGAGAAACTCCCCGGATAAAAATAAAGGCAGAATGGGATGTGTAAGAGAAACTCCCCACATAAAAACGAAATCAGTAATGGACGTGTAAGAGAAACTCCCCACAGAAAAGTAAATCCAACATGGGATGTGTAAGAGAAACTCCCCAGATTTAAAAAAAAAAAAAAAAAAAAAAGCCAGCACGGGATGTGTCAGAGAAACTCCCCACAGAAAAATAAATCCATCATGGTATGTGTAAGACAAACTCCCCAGATAAAAACAAAACAAAACAAAACACGAAGCCAGCACGGGATGTGTAAGAGAAACTCCCCCGATAAAAATGAAGCCAGAATGGCATGTGTAAGAGAAACTCCCCCAATAAAAAATTAAACCAGCACGGGATGTGTAAGAGAAACTCCCCAGATTTAAAAAAAAAAAAAAAAAAAAAAAAAGCCAACAAGGGATGTGTAAGAGAAACTCCTTGGATAAAATAAAAATGAAGGCAGAACGGGATGTGTAAGAGAAACTGCCCACATAAAAACGAATCAGCAATGGATGTGTACGAAAAACTCCCCAAAGAAAAGTAAATCCAACATGGGATGTGTAAGAGAAACTCCCCAGATAAAATAAAATAAAATAAAAAACGAAGCCAGCACGGAATGTGTAAGAGAAACTCCCCACAGAATAGTAAATCCAACATGGGATGTGTAAGAGAAACTCCCCAGACAAAAAAAGAAAAAAAAAAAAAAAAAAAAAAAAAAAAAAAGCGAACAGGGGATGTGTAAGAGAAACTCCCTAGATAAAAAAGACGCCAGCACGGGATGTGTAAGGGAAACACCCCCGATAAAAATGAACCCAGCATGGGATGTGTAAGAGAAACTCCCCCAATAAAAAATTAAACCAGTACGGGATGTATCAAAGAAACTTCCCGGATAAAAATAAAGGCAGAACGGGATGTGTAAGAGAAACTCCCCACATGAAAACGAAGTCAGCAATGGACGTGTAAGAGAAACTCCCCACAGAAAAGTAAATCCGACATGGGATGTGTAAGAGAAACTCCCGAGATAATAATAAAAAATAAAATAAAAAAAAGCCAGCACGGGATGTGTAAGAGAAACTCCCCACAGAAAAGTAAATCCAACATGGGATGTGTAAGAGAAACTCACCAGATAAAATTTTAAAAACCGACGCCAGCACTGGATGTGTAAGAGAAACTCCCCCGATAAAAATGAAGCCAGCACAGGATGTGTAAGAGAAACACCCCAGATAAAAATAAAAATAAAAAATAAAAATAAAAAGCCAACACGGGATGTGTAAGAGAAACTCCCCGGATAAAAATGAAGGCAGAACGGGATGTATAAGAGAAACTCCCGACATAAAAAACGAAGTCAGCAATGGATGTGTACGAGAAACTCCCCACAGAAAAGCAAAGCCAACATGGGAAGTGTAAGAGAAACTACCCACAGAAAAGTGAAGCTAGCACGGGATGTGTAAAAGAAACTCCCCAGATAAAAATGAAGCCACCACGGGATGTGTAAGAGAAACTCCCCACATAAAACTGAAGCCAGCACGGGATGTGTAGAAACTACCCCGATAAAAATAAAACCAGCTTGGGATGTGTAAGAGAAAGTCACTAAATACTGATGAAGCGAACACGGGATGTAAAAGAGATACGCCACAGATTGAGAAGAAAAAAAGCACACAAAAAAAGCATGGGATCTGTAAGACAAACTCCCCACAGAACTGTAGATCGAACATGGGATGTGTAAGAGAAACTCCCCACAGACATGCAAATCGAACATGGGATGTGTAAGAGAAACTCCCCCGATAAAAATGAAGCCGGCACAGGATGTGTAAGAGAAACTCCCCAGATAAAAATGAAGCCAGCATGGGATGTGTAAGAGAAACTACCCCCATAAAAATAAAGCCAGCACGGGATGTGTCAGAGGGATGTGCACACACACACACACACACACACACACACACACACACACACACACACACACACACACACACACACACACACACACACACACAAAAATCCCAGAAAAAAAGAAAAATATTTTTTTTTTTTATTAACCAGTCGTGATGTTTAAGAGAAACTCCTCAGATAAAAATAAAATAAAAAAAGGGCCACAAATTCCCCGCATAAAAATCAAGACAGCACGTGATGTGTAAGACAAACTCCCCGCATAAAAATGAAAGCAGCACAGGATGTGTCACAGAAACTCCCCACATAAAAATGAAGTCAACATGGGATGCTCCCCACATAAAAATATAAAAAAAGGAATAAAAGCCAGCACGGGATGTGTAAGAGAAACTCCCCACAGAAATGTAAACCAAACATGGGATGTGTAAGAGAAACTCCCCATATAAAAATGAAGCCAACACGGGATGTGTAAGAGAAACTCCCCAGATAAAAATGAAGCGAGCAAGGGATGTGTAAGAGAAATTACCCCCATAAAAATAAATCCAGCACGGGAGAAACTCCCCCAATAAAAATGAAGGCAGTATGGGATGTGCAAGAAAAACTCCCCAGATAAAAAGGAAGCCAGCACGAAATATGTCCGAAAAAAATCGATAAAAAAAAATATATATATATAAACAACTAGCACGGGAGGTGTAAGATAAACTTCCCAGATAAAAATGACGCCACCAGGGGATGTGTAAGAGAAACTCCCCACATAAAAATGGCTACCCCGATAAAAATAAAACCAGCATGAGATGTGTAAGAGAAACTCTGCATATGAAAATGACGCCAGCATGGGATATGTGTAAGAGAAATTCCCCAGATAAAAAAGAAAGAAAAAAGAAAGAAAGGAAGCCAGCACGGATGTTTAAAAGAAACTCCTTGCATAAAAATCAGGACAGCACGGGATGTGTAAGACAAACTCCCCGCATAAAAGTGAAGGCAGCACGGGATGTGTAAGAGAAACTCCACACATAAAAACAAAGTCATGGGATGTGTAAGAGAGGCTCCCCACACAAAAATTTAAGCGAGCACGGGATGTTTAAGATAAACTCACTAAACAAAAATGAAGCCAACAAAAGAGTAAAAGAGATATGCCCCAGATTGAAAAAAAGAAAAAAGAAAAGAAAAAGAAAAAAAGCCAGCACGGGTTGTGTGAGAGAAACTCCCCACAGAAAAGTAAATCCAACATGGGATGTGTAAGAGAAACTCCCCAGATAAAAAAGAAAAAAGAAAAAAAGAAGCCAGCACGGGATCTGTAAGAGAAATTCCCCACATAAAAACGAAGTCAGCAATGGATGTGTAAGAGAGACTCTCCAGAAAAGAAAAAGAAAAATCAGCACGGGATTGCAAGAGAAACTCCCCAGATAAAAAAAGAAGCAAGCACGGGATGTGTAAGAGAAACACCCCGATAAAAATGAACCCAGCATGGGATGTGTAAGAGACATTCCCCCACGGGATGTGGAAGAGAAACTCACAGAAAAAAAAAAGAAAAAAAAAAGATGCCAACAAGGGATGTGTAAAAGAAACTCCCCACAGAAAAACGAAGCCAACACGGGATGTTTAAGCAAAACACCCCACATAAAAGTAAATCCAACATGGGATGTGTAAGAGAAACTCCCCAGAGGATGCCAGCACGAGATGCGTAAGTGAAACTCCCCAGATAAAAATGAACCCAGCATGGGATGTGTAAGAGAAACTCCCCCAATAAAAAAAAGAAACCAGCACGGGATGTGCAATAGAAATACCCCAGATTAAAAAAATAAAAGATAAAAATGAAGGCAGAACGGGATGTGTAAGAGAAACTCCCCACATAAAAACGAAGTCAGCAATGGATGTGTAAGAGAGACTCCCGAGATTTAAAAAAAGAAAAGAAGCAAGCACGGGATCTGTAAGAGAAACACCCCCGATAAAAAATAAACCCAGCATGGGATGTGTAAGAGAAAATCCCCCAATAAAAAAAAAAAAAAAAAAAAAAAACGGGATTTGCAAGAGAAACTCCTCAGAAAAAAAAAAAAAAGAAGCCAACTCGGGATGTGTAAGAGAAACTCCCCACATAAAAACGAACACAGCAATGGATGTGTAAGAGAAACTCCCCACAGAAAAGTAAATCCAACATGGGATGTGTAAGAGAAACTCCCCATATATATATATAAAACGAAGCCAGCACGGGATGTGTAAGAGAAACTCCCCAGATAAAGGTGAAGCCAGCACGGGATGTGACAGAGAAACTACCCTGATAAAATTGAACCCAGCATGGGGTGTGTAAGAGAAACTCCCCCAATAAAAAAAGAAACCAGCACGGGATGTGTAAGTGAAACTCCCCAGATAAAAAAAAATTAAAAGCCAACACGGGATGTGTAAGAGAAACTCCCCTCATAAAAATCCCCACAGGAAAGTAAATCCAACATGGGATGTGTAAGACAAACTCCCCTAATAAAAAATAATAATAAAAAATAAAAAAACGAAGCCAGCACGGGATGTGTAAGAGAAACTCCCCACATAAAAGTAAAATCGAACATGGGATGTGTAAGAGAAACTCCCCAAATATTAAAAAAAAAAAAAAAAAAAAACGAAGCCAGCACGGGATGTGTAAGGGAAACTCCCCAGATAAAAATGAAGCCATCACGGGATATGTAAGAGAAACTCCCCCGATAAAAATGAACCCAGCATCAGATGTGTAAGAGAAACACCCCCAATAAAAAAAATAAACCAGCACGGGATGTGTAAGAGAAACTCCCAAGATAAAAACAAAACAAAAAACGAAGCCAACACGGGATGTGTCAGAGATACTTACCGGATAAAAATGAAGGCAGAACGGGATGTGTAAGAGAAACTCCCCACATAAAAACGAAGTCAGCAATGGATGTGTACGAGAAACTCCCCACAGAAAAGTAAATCCAACATAGGATGTGTAAGAGAAACTCCCCAGAAAAAGAAAAAGAAAAAACAAAACAAAACAAAAACAAAAACAAAAAACGAAGCCAGCACGCGATGTGTAAGAGAAACTCACCAGATAAAGGTGAAGCCAGCATGGGATGTGTGAGAGAAACTACCCCGATAAAAATGAAGCTAGCACCGGATGTGTAAGAGAAACACCACAGACTAAAAAAATAACCACAAAAAAAAAAAAAAAAAAAAAGTAGCGCGGGATATGTAAGAGAAACTCCCCAGATAAAATCGAAAATGTAGGCAAAAATGAAGGCAGAACGGGATCTGTAAGAGAAACTCCCTACATAAAAACGAAGTCAGCAATGGATGTGTACGAGAAACTCCCCACAGAAAAGTAAATCCAACATGGGATGTGTAAGAGAAACTCCCCAGATTAAAATAAACAAACAAACAAAAAACGAAGCCAACACGGGATGTGTAAGACAATCTCGTGGTATAAAAATGAAGGCAGAACGGGATAAGTAAGAGAAACTCCCCACATAAAAACGAAGTCAGCAATGGATGTGTAATAGAGACTCCCCAGAATAAAAACAACAACAAACAAAAACAACTGCAAAAACAAAAAAGCACGCGATGTGTAAGAGAAATTCCACAGATAAAAAAGAAGCCATCACGGGATGTGTAAGAGAAACACCCCCGATAAAAATGAACTCAGCATGGGATGTGTAAGAGAAACTCCCCTAATAAAAAAATAAACCAGTACGGGATGTATAAGAGAAACTCCACATAAAACATTTTTTTTAAACGAAGCCAACACGAGATGTGTAAGAGAAACTCCCCAGATAAAAACGAAGTCAGCAATCGATGTGTACGAGAAACCCCACAGAAAAGTGAATCGAACATGGGATGTACAAGAGAAACTCCGCAGATAAAAAAATAAAAAAAATAAACGAAGCCAGCAAAGGATGTGTAAGAGAATCTGCCCAGATAAAAATGAAGCCAGCACTAGATGTCTAAGAGAAACACCCCTGATAAAAATGAACCTAGCATGGGATATGTAAGAGAAACTCCCCCAATAAAAAAAATTAAACCAGTACGTGATGTATAAGAGAAACTCCCCGGATAAAAATGAAGGCAGAACGGGATGTGTAAGAGAAACTACTTACAGAAAAGTAAATCCAACATGGGATGTGTAAGAGAAACTCCCCAGATAAAAAAAAAAGGGGGGGGGGAGGGGGAACTCTCCAGATAAAAATGAAGCCAGCACAGGATGTGTAAGAGAAACTCCTCCAATAAATATGAAACCAGCATGGGATGTGTAAGCGAAACACGTCCAATAAAAAATAAACCAGCACGGGATGTGTAAGAGAAACTCCCAAGATTAACAACAACAACAACAACAAAAACGAAGCCAGAACGGGATGTGTAAGAGAATCTCCACAGATAAAAATGAAGCCAGCACGGGATGTGTAAGAGAAACTCGCCCGATAAAAAAAAAAAAAAAAAAAAAAAAAAAAAAAAAAAAAAGGGATGTGTAAGTGAAACTCCCCATATAAAATAAATAAAAACACATAAAACCGAAGTCAGCAATGGATGTGTACGAGAGACTCCCCACAGAAAAGTAAATCCAACATGGGATGTGCAAGAGAAACTCCCTAGATTAAAAAAAGAAAGAAAAAAAAAGCCAGCACGGGATGTGTAAGCGAAACACGTCCAATAAAAAAAGAAACCAGAAAAGTAAATCCAACATCGGATGTGTAAGTGAAACCCCCAATAAAAAAAGAAACCAGCACGGGATGTGTAAGAGTAACTCTCCAGAGAGAGAGAGAGAGAGAGAGAGAGAGAGAGAGAGAGAGAGAGAGAGAGAGAGAGAGAGAGAGAGAGAAACAAAAACAACGAAGCCAACACGAGATGTCTAAGAGAAACTCCCTGGATAAAAATGAAGGCAGAACGGGATGTATAAGAGAAACTCCCAACATAAAAACGAATCAGCAATCGATGTGTACGAGAAACCCCACAGAAAAGTGAATCGAACATGGGATGTACAAGAGAAACTCCGCAGAAAAAAAAATAAAAAAAAATAAACGAAGCCAGCAAAGGATGTGTAAGAGAATCTGCCCAGATAAAAATGAAGCCAGCACTAGATGTCTAAGAGAAACACCCCTGATAAAAATGAACCTAGCATGGGATATGTAAGAGAAACTCCCCCAATAAAAAAAATTAAACCATTACGTGATGTATAAGAGAAACTCCCCGGATAAAAATGAAGGCAGAACGGGATGTGTAAGAGAAACTACTTACAGAAAAGTAAATCCAACATGGGATGTGTAAGAGAAACTCCCCAGATAAAAAAAAAGGGGGGGGGGAGGGGGAACTCTCCAGATAAAAATGAAGCCAGCACAGGATGTGTAAGAGAAACTCCTCCAATAAATATGAAACCAGCATGGGATGTGTAAGCGAAACACGTCCAATAAAAAATAAACCAGCACGGGATGTGTAAGAGAAACTCCCAAGATTAACAACAACAACAACAACAAAAACGAAGCCACAACGGGATGTGTAAGAGAATCTCCACAGATAAAAATGAAGCCAGCACGGGATGTGTAAGAGAAACTCGCCCGATAAAAAAAAAAAAAAAAAAGCACGGGATGTGTAAGTGAAACTCCCCATATAAAATAAATAAAAACACATAAAAACGAAGTCAGCAATGGATGTGTACGAGAGACTCCCCACAGAAAAGTAAATCCAACATGGGATGTCCAAGAGAAACTCCCTAGATTAAAAAAAGAAAGAAAAAAAAAAAAGCCAGCACAGGATGTGTAAGCGAAACACGTCCAATAAAAAAAGAAACCAGAAAAGTAAATCCAACATCGGATGTGTAAGTGAAACCCCCAATAAAAAAAGAAACCAGCACGGGATGTGTAAGAGTAACTCTCCAGAGAGAGAGAGAGAGAGAGAGAGAGAGAGAGAGAGAGAGAGAGAGAGAGAGAGAGAGAGAGAGAGAGAGAGAAACAAAAACAACGAAGCCAACACGAGATGTCTAAGAGAAACTCCCTGGATAAAAATGAAGGCAGAACGGGATGTATAAGAGAAACTCCCAACATAAAAACGAATCAGCAATGGATGTGTACGAGAAACTCCCAGAGAGACAACAACAACAAAAAATATATTAAAAAATGAAGGCAGAACGGGATGTGTAAGAGAAACTCCCCACATAAAAACGAATCGGCAATGGATGTGTACGAGAAACTCCCGACAGAAAAGTAAATCCAACATGGGATTAGTAAGAGAAACTCCCCAGATGAAAAAAAAATTAAAAAAAGAAGAAACGGCACGGGATGTGTAAGGGAAACTCCCCAGATATAAATGAAGCCAACAGGGGATGTGTAAGAGAAACTCCCCCGATAAAAAACACACGAAACCAACAGGGGATGTGTAAGAGAAACTCCCCAGATAAAAAAAGAAGCCAGCACGGGATGTGTAAGAGAAACACCCCCGATAAAAATGAACCCATCATGGGATGTGTAAGAGAAACTCACCCATTAAAAAATTAAACCAATACGGTATGTGTAAGAGAAACTCCTCAGATAAAAAAATTAAAATAAAAAGAGGAAAAAAAGAAGAAGAAAAAAAGAGAAGAAGCCAACACGGGATGTGTAAGAGAAACTCCCCGGATAAAAATAAAAGCAGAATGAGATGTGTAAGAGAAACTCCCCACATAAAAACGAAATCAGTGCTGGACGTGTAAGAGAAACTCCCAACAGAAAAGTAAATCCAACATGGGATGTGTAAGACAAACTCCCCAGAAAAATTTTATATTAAAAAAACGAAGAAAGCACGGGATGTGTAAGAGAAACTCCCCACAGAAAAGTAAATCCAACATGGGATGTGTAAGAGAAACTCCCCAGAAAAAAATTTCTATCAAAAAAACGAAGAAAGCACGGGATCTGTAAGAGAAACTCCCCACAGAAAATTAAATCCAACATGGGATGTGTAAGAGAAACTCCCCAGATAAAAATAAAACACGAAAAAAAAAAGAGAAAAAAAAGGATGTGTAAGAGAAACTCCCCAGATAAAAATGAAGCCAGCACAGGATGTGTAAGAGAAATTCCCCAGATAATTAAAGAAAGAAAGAAAAAAAAAGAAAAAAAGCCAACACGGGATGTGTAAGAGAAACTCCCCACATAAAAAACGAAGTCAGCAATGGATGTGTACGAGAAACTCCCCACAGAAAAGTAAATCCAACACGGGATGTGTAAGTGAAACTCCCCAGATAAAAAAAAAAAAAAAAAAAAAAGCCAGAACGGGATGTGTAAGAGAAACTCCCCACAGAAAAGTAAATCGAACATGGGATGTGTAACTCCCCAGATTTAAAAAAAAAACAAAAAAAAAACGAACCAGCACGGGATGTGTAAGGGAAACTACCCAGATAAAAATAAAGCCAGCAAGGGATGTGTAAGAGAAACTCCCCTGATAAAAATGAACCCAGCATGGGATGTGTAAGAGAAACACCCCTAATAATAATAAAAATAAACCAGCACGGGAAGTGTAAGAGAAACTCCCAAAATAAAAACAATGCCAATATGGGATGTGTCAGAGAAACTCCCCACATAAAATCGAAGTCAGCAATGGATGTGTACGAAAAACTCCCGGGAGAAAAATAAATCCAACATGGGATGTGCAAGAGAAACTCCCCAGATTAAAAAAAAAAAAAAAAGCCAGCACGGGATGTGTAAGAGAAACTCCCCACAGAAAAGTAAATCCATCATGGGATGTGTAAGAGAAACTTCCCAGATAATAAAAAAAAAAAAGAAGAAGAAGAAGAAACGGCACGGG
Source organism: Alviniconcha strummeri (assembly GCA_963584105.1). Lineage (NCBI taxonomy): Eukaryota > Metazoa > Mollusca > Gastropoda > Provannidae > Alviniconcha > Alviniconcha strummeri. The sequence goes on from OY757551.1 coordinate 16,061,039, forward strand.
ATGTGTAAGGGAAACTCCCCAGATATAAATGAAGCCAACAGGGGATGTGTAAGAGAAACTCCCCCGATAAAAAAAAAACACGAAACCAACAGGGGATGTGTAAGAGAAACTCCCCAGATAAAAAAGAAGCCAGCACGGGATGTGTAAGAGAAACACCACCGATAAAAATGAACCCGTCATGGGATGTGTAAGAGAAACTCCCCCAAGAAAAAATTAAACCAGTACGGTATGTGTAAGAGAAACTCCCCAGATAAAAAAATGAAAATAAAAAGCGGGGCGAAAAAAAGAGAAGAAGCCAACACGGGATGTGTAAGAGAAACTCCCCGGATAAAAATAAAGGCAGAATGGGATGTGTAAGAGAAACTCCCCACATAAAAACGAAATCAGTAATGGACGTGTAAGAGAAACTCCCCACAGAAAAGTAAATCCAACATGGGATGTGTAAGAGAAACTCCCCAGATTTAAAAAAAAAAAAAAAAAAAAGCCAGCACGGGATGTGTCAGAGAAACTCCCCACAGAAAAATAAATCCATCATGGTATGTGTAAGACAAACTCCCCAGATAAAAACAAAACAAAACAAAACACGAAGCCAGCACGGGATGTGTAAGAGAAACTCCCCCGATAAAAATGAAGCCAGAATGGCATGTGTAAGAGAAACTCCCCCAATAAAAAATTAAACCAGCACGGGATGTGTAAGAGAAACTCCCCAGATTAAAAAAAAAAAAAAAAAAAAAAAAAAAGCCAACAAGGGATGTGTAAGAGAAACTCCTTGGATAAAATAAAAATGAAGGCAGAACGGGATGTGTAAGAGAAACTGCCCACATAAAAACGAATCAGCAATGGATGTGTACGAAAAACTCCCCAAAGAAAAGTAAATCCAACATGGGATGTGTAAGAGAAACTCCCCAGATAAAATAAAATAAAATAAAAAACGAAGCCAGCACGGAATGTGTAAGAGAAACTCCCCACAGAATAGTAAATCCAACATGGGATGTGTAAGAGAAACTCCCCAGACAAAAAAAGAAAAAGAAAAAAAGAAAAGAAAAAAAAACTCTTACACATAAAAACGAACACAGCAATGGATGTGTAAGAGAAACTCCCCACAGAAAAGTAAATCCAACATGGGATGTGTAAGAGAAACTCCCCATATATATATATAAAACGAAGCCAGCACGGGATGTGTAAGAGAAACTCCCCAGATAAAGGTGAAGCCAGCACGGGATGTGACAGAGAAACTACCCTGATAAAATTGAACCCAGCATGGGGTGTGTAAGAGAAACTCCCCACATAAAAACGAAGTCAGCAATGGATGTGTAAGAGAGACTCCCGAGATTTAAAAAAAGAAAAGAAGCAAGCACGGGATGTGTAAGAGAAACACCCCCGATAAAAAATAAACCCAGCATGGGATGTGTTAGAGAAAATCCCCCAATAAAAAAAAAAAAAAAAAAAAAAAAAAACGGGATTTGCAAGAGAAACTCCTCAGAAAGAAAAAAAAAAGAAGCCAACTCGGGATGTGTAAGAGAAACTCCCCACATAAAAACGAACACAGCAATGGATGTGTAAGAGAAACTCCCCACAGAAAAGTAAATCCAACATGGGATGTGTAAGAGAAACTCCCCATATATATATATATAAAACGAAGCCAGCACGGGATGTGTAAGAGAAACTCCCCAGATAAAGGTGAAGCCAGCACGGGATGTGACAGAGAAACTACCCTGATAAAATTGAACCCAGCATGGGGTGTGTAAGAGAAACTCCCCCAATAAAAAAAGAAACCAGCACGGGATGTGTAAGTGAAACTCCCCAGATAAAAAAAAATTAAAAGCCAACACGGGATGTGTAAGAGAAACTCCCCTCATAAAAATCCCCACAGGAAAGTAAATCCAACATGGGATGTGTAAGACAAACTCCCCTAATAAAAAATAATAATAAAAAATAAAAAAACGAAGCCAGCACGGGATGTGTAAGAGAAACTCCCCACATAAAAGTAAAATCGAACATGGGATGTGTAAGAGAAACTCCCCAAATATTTAAAAAAAAAAAAAAAAAAACGAAGCCAGCACGGGATGTGTAAGGGAAACTCCCCAGATAAAAATGAAGCCAGCACGGGATATGTAAGAGAAACTCCCCCGATAAAAATGAACCCAGCATCAGATGTGTAAGAGAAACACCCCCAATAAAAAAAATAAACCAGCACGGGATGTGTAAGAGAAACTCCCAAGATAAAAACAAAACAAAAAACGAAGCCAACACGGGATGTGTCAGAGATACTTACCGGATAAAAATGAAGGCAGAACGGGATGTGTAAGAGAAACTCCCCACATAAAAACGAAGTCAGCAATGGATGTGTACGAGAAACTCCCCACAGAAAAGTAAATCCAACATGGGATGTGTAAGAGAAACTCCCCAGAAAAAGAAAAAGAAAAAACAAAACAAAACAAAAACAAAAACAAAAAACGAAGCCAGCACGCGATGTGTAAGAGAAACTCACCAGATAAAGGTGAAGCCAGCATGGGATGTGTGAGAGAAACTACCCCGATAAAAATGAAGCTAGCACCGGATGTGTAAGAGAAACACCACAGACTAAAAAAATAACCACAAAAAAAAAAAAAAAAAAAAAGTAGCACGGGATATGTAAGAGAAACTCCCCAGATAAAATCGAAAATGTAGGCAAAAATGAAGGCAGAACGGGATCTGTAAGAGAAACTCCCTACATAAAAACGAAGTCAGCAATGGATGTGTACGAGAAACTCCCCACAGAAAAGTAAATCCAACATGGGATGTGTAAGAGAAACTCCCCAGATTAAAATAAACAAACAAACAAAAAACGAAGCCAACACGGGATGTGTAAGACAATCTCGTGGTATAAAAATGAAGGCAGAACGGGATAAGTAAGAGAAACTCCCCACATAAAAACGAAGTCAGCAATGGATGTGTAATAGAGACTCCCCAGAATAAAAACAACAACAAACAAAAACAACTGCAAAAACAAAAAAGCACGCGATGTGTAAGAGAAATTCCACAGATAAAAAAGAAGCCATCACGGGATGTGTAAGAGAAACACCCCCGATAAAAATGAACTCAGCATGGGATGTGTAAGAGAAACTCCCCTAATAAAAAAATAAACCAGTACGGGATGTATAAGAGAAACTCCACATAAAACATTTTTTTTAAACGAAGCCAACACGAGATGTGTAAGAGAAACTCCCCAGATAAAAACGAAGTCAGCAATCGATGTGTACGAGAAACCCCACAGAAAAGTGAATCGAACATGGGATGTACAAGAGAAACTCCGCAGATAAAAAAATAAAAAAAATAAACGAAGCCAGCAAAGGATGTGTAAGAGAATCTGCCCAGATAAAAATGAAGCCAGCACTAGATGTCTAAGAGAAACACCCCTGATAAAAATGAACCTAGCATGGGATATGTAAGAGAAACTCCCCCAATAAAAAAAATTAAACCAGTACGTGATGTATAAGAGAAACTCCCCGGATAAAAATGAAGGCAGAACGGGATGTGTAAGAGAAACTACTTACAGAAAAGTAAATCCAACATGGGATGTGTAAGAGAAACTCCCCAGATAAAAAAAAAAGGGGGGGGGGAGGGGGAACTCTCCAGATAAAAATGAAGCCAGCACAGGATGTGTAAGAGAAACTCCTCCAATAAATATGAAACCAGCATGGGATGTGTAAGCGAAACACGTCCAATAAAAAATAAACCAGCACGGGATGTGTAAGAGAAACTCCCAAGATTAACAACAACAACAACAACAAAAACGAAGCCAGAACGGGATGTGTAAGAGAATCTCCACAGATAAAAATGAAGCCAGCACGGGATGTGTAAGAGAAACTCGCCCGATAAAGAAAAAAAAAAAAAAAGAAAAAAAAAAAAGGGATGTGTAAGTGAAACTCCCCATATAAAATAAATAAAAACACATAAAAACGAAGTCAGCAATGGATGTGTACGAGAGACTCCCCACAGAAAAGTAAATCCAACATGGGATGTGCAAGAGAAACTCCCTAGATTAAAAAAAGAAAGAAAAAAAAAGCCAGCACGGGATGTGTAAGCGAAACACGTCCAATAAAAAAAGAAACCAGAAAAGTAAATCCAACATCGGATGTGTAAGTGAAACCCCCAATAAAAAAAGAAACCAGCACGGGATGTGTAAGAGTAACTCTCCAGAGAGAGAGAGAGAGAGAGAGAGAGAAACAAAAACAACGAAGCCAACACGAGATGTCTAAGAGAAACTCCCTAGATAAAAATGAAGGCAGAACGGGATGTATAAGAGAAACTCCCAACATAAAAACGAATCAGCAATGGATGTGTACGAGAAACTCCCAGAGAGACAACAACAACAAAAAATATATTAAAAAATAAAGGCAGAACGGGATGTGTAAGAGAAACTCCCCACATAAAAACGAATCGGCAATGGATGTGTACGAGAAACTCCCGACAGAAAAGTAAATCCAACATGGGATTAGTCAGAGAAACTCCCCAGATGAAAAAAAAATTAAAAAAAGAAGAAACGGCACGGGATGTGTAAGGGAAACTCCCCAGATATAAATGAAGCCAACAGGGGATGTGTAAGAGAAACTCCCCCGATAAAAAACACACGAAACCAACAGGGGATGTGTAAGAGAAACTCCCCAGATAAAAAAAGAAGCCAGCACGGGATGTGTAAGAGAAACACCCCCGATAAAAATGAACCCATCATGGGATGTGTAAGAGAAACTCACCCATTAAAAAATTAAACCAATACGGTATGTGTAAGAGAAACTCCTCAGATAAAAAAATTAAAATAAAAAGAGGAAAAAAAGAAGAAGAAAAAAAGAGAAGAAGCCAACACGGGATGTGTAAGAGAAACTCCCCGGATAAAAATAAAAGCAGAATGAGATGTGTAAGAGAAACTCCCCACATAAAAACGAAATCAGTGCTGGACGTGTAAGAGAAACTCCCAACAGAAAAGTAAATCCAACATGGGATGTGTAAGACAAACTCCCCAGAAAAAATTTATATTAAAAAAACGAAGAAAGCACGGGATGTGTAAGAGAAACTCCCCACAGAAAAGTAAATCCAACATGGGATGTGTAAGAGAAACTCCCCAGAAAAAATTTTCTATCAAAAAAACGAAGAAAGCACGGGATCTGTAAGAGAAACTCCCCACAGAAAATTAAATCCAACATGGGATGTGTAAGAGAAACTCCCCAGATAAAAATAAAACACGAAAAAAAAAAGAGAAAAAAAAGGATGTGTAAGACAAACTCCCCAGATAAAAATGAAGCCAGCACAGGATGTGTAAGAGAAATTCCCCAGATAATTAAAGAAAGAAAGAAAAAAAAAGAAAAAAAGCCAACACGGGATGTGTAAGAGAAACTCCCCACATAAAAAACGAAGTCAGCAATGGATGTGTACGAGAAACTCCCCACAGAAAAGTAAATCCAACACGGGATGTGTAAGTGAAACTACCCAGATAAAAAAAAAAAAAAAAAAGCCAGAACGGGATGTGTAAGAGAAACTCCCCACAGAAAAGTAAATCGAACATGGGATGTGTAACTCCCCAGATTTAAAAAAAAAAAAAAAAAAAAAAAAAAAAACGAACCAGCACGGGATGTGTAAGGGAAACTACCCAGATAAAAATAAAGCCAGCAAGGGATGTGTAAGAGAAACTCCCCTGATAAAAATGAACCCAGCATGGGATGTGTAAGAGAAACACCCCTAATAATAATAAAAATAAACCAGCACGGGAAGTGTAAGAGAAACTCCCAAAATAAAAACAATGCCAATATGGGATGTGTCAGAGAAACTCCCCACATAAAATCGAAGTCAGCAATGGATGTGTACGAAAAACTCCCGGGAGAAAAATAAATCCAACATGGGATGTGTAAGAGAAACTCCCCAGATTAAAAAAAAAAAAAAGCCAGCACGGGATGTGTAAGAGAAACTCCCCACAGAAAAGTAAATCCATCATGGGATGTGTAAGAGAAACTTCCCAGATAATAAAAAAAAAAGAAGAAGAAGAAGAAACGGCACGGGATGTGTAAGGGAAACTCCCCAGATATAAATGAAGCCAACAGGGGATGTGTAAGAGAAACTCCCCCGATAAAAAACACACGAAACCAACAGGGGATGTGTAAGAGAAACTCCCCAGATAAAAAAGAAGCCAGCACGGGATGTGTAAGAGAAACACCCCCGATAAAAATGAACCCGTCATGGGATGTGTAAGAGAAACTCCCCCAAGAAAAAATTAAACCAGTACGGTATGTGTAAGAGAAACTCCCCAGATAAAAAAATGAAAATAAAAAGCGGGGCGAAAAAAAGAGAAGAAGCCAACACGGGATGTGTAAGAGAAACTCCCCGGATAAAAATAAAGGCAGAATGGGATGTGTAAGAGAAACTCCCCACATAAAAACGAAATCAGTAATGGACGTGTAAGAGAAACTCCCCACAGAAAAGTAAATCCAACATGGGATGTGTAAGAGAAACTCCCCAGATTTAAAAAAAAAAAAAAAAAAAAAAAAAGCCAGCACGGGATGTGTCAGAGAAACTCCCCAAAGAAAAATAAATCCATCATGGTATGTGTAAGACAAACTCCCCAGATAAAAACAAAACAAAACAAAACACGAAGCCAGCACGGGATGTGTAAGAGAAACTCCCCCGATAAAAATGAAGCCAGAATGGCATGTGTAAGAGAAACTCCCCCAATAAAAAATTAAACCAGCACGGGATGTGTAAGAGAAACTCCCCAGATTAAAAAAAAAAAAAAAAAAAAAAGCCAACAAGGGATGTGTAAGAGAAACTCCTTGGATAAAATAAAAATGAAGGCAGAACGGGATGTGTAAGAGAAACTGCCCACATAAAAACGAATCAGCAATGGATGTGTACGAAAAACTCCCCAAAGAAAAGTAAATCCAACATGGGATGTGTAAGAGAAACTCCCCAGATAAAATAAAATAAAAAACGAAGCCAGCACGGAATGTGTAAGAGAAACTCCCCACAGAATAGTAAATCCAACATGGGATGTGTAAGAGAAACTCCCCAGACAAAAAAAGAAAAAAAAAAAAAGAAAAAAAAAAGAAAGAAGCGAACAGGGGATGTGTAAGAGAAACTCCCTAGATAAAAAAGACGCCAGCACGGGATGTGTAAGGGAAACACCCCCGATAAAAATGAACCCAGCATGGGATGTGTAAGAGAAACTCCCCCAATAAAAAATTAAACCAGTACGGGATGTATCAGAGAAACTTCCCGGATAAAAATAAAGGCAGAACGGGATGTGTAAGAGAAACTCCCCACATGAAAACGAAGTCAGCAATGGACGTGTAAGAGAAACTCCCCACAGAAAAGTAAATCCGACATGGGATGTGTAAGAGAAACTCCCGAGATAATAATAAAAAAATAAATAAAAAAAAAAGCCAGCACGGGATGTGTAAGAGAAACTCCCCACAGAAAAGTAAATCCAACATGGGATGTGTAAGAGAAACTCACCAGATAAAATTTTAAAAACCGACGCCAGCACTGGATGTGTAAGAGAAACTCCCCCGATAAAAATGAAGCCAGCACAGGATGTGTAAGAGAAACACCCCAGATAAAAAAAAAAAAAAAAAAAAAAAAAAGCCAACACGGGATGTGTAAGAGAAACTCCCCGGATAAAAATGAAGGCAGAACGGGATGTATAAGAGAAACTCCCGACATAAAAAACGAAGTCAGCAATGGATGTGTACGAGAAACTCCCCACAGAAAAGAAAAGCCAACATGGGAAGTGTAAGAGAAACTACCCACAGAAAAGTGAAGCTAGCACGGGATGTGTAAAAGAAACTCCCCAGATAAAAATGAAGCCACCACGGGATGTGTAAGAGAAACTCCCCACATAAAACTGAAGCCAGCACGGGATGTGTAGAAACTACCCCGATAAAAATAAAACCAGCTTGGGATGTGTAAGAGAAAGTCACTAAATACTGATGAAGCGAACACGGGATGTAAAAGAGATACGCCACAGATTGAGAAGAAAAAAAGCACACAAAAAAAGCATGGGATCTGTAAGACAAACTCCCCACAGAAATGTAGATCGAACATGGGATGTGTAAGAGAAACTCCCCACAGACATGCAAATCGAACATGGGATGTGTAAGAGAAACTCCCACGATAAAAATGAAGCCGGCACAGGATGTGTAAGAGAAACTCCCCAGATAAAAATGAAGCCAGCATGGGATGTGTAAGAGAAACTACCCCCATAAAAATAAAGCCAGCACGGGATGTGTCAGAGGGATGTGCACACACACACACACACACACACACACACACACACACACACACACACACACACACACACACACACACACACACACACACACACACACACACACACACAAAAAATCCCAGAAAAAAAGAAAAAGATTTTTTTTTTTAAATTAACCAGTCGTGATGTTTAAGAGAAACTCCTCAGATAAAGATAAAATAAAAAAAGGGCCACAAATTCCCCGCATAAAAATCAAGACAGCACGTGATGTGTAAGACAAACTCCCCGCATAAAAATGAAAGCAGCACAGGATGTGTCACAGAAACTCCCCACATAAAAATGAAGTCAACATGGGATGCTCCCCACATAAAAATATAAAAAAAGGAATAAAAGCCAGCACGGGATGTGTAAGAGAAACTCCCCACAGAAATGTAAATCCAACATGGGATGTGTAAGAGAAACTCCCCAGATTAAAATAAACAAACAAACAAAAAACGAAGCCAACACGGGATGTGTAAGACAATCTCGTGGTATAAAAATGAAGGCAGAACGGGATAAGTAAGAGAAACTCCCCACATAAAAACGAAGTCAGCAATGGATGTGTAATAGAGACTCCCCAGAATAAAAACAACAACAAACAAAAACAACTGCAAAAACAAAAAAGCACGCGATGTGTAAGAGAAATTCCACAGATAAAAAAGAAGCCATCACGGGATGTGTAAGAGAAACACCCCCGATAAAAATGAACTCAGCATGGGATGTGTAAGAGAAACTCCCCTAATAAAAAAATAAACCAGTACGGGATGTATAAGAGAAACTCCACATAAAACATTTTTTTAAACGAAGCCAACACGAGATGTGTAAGAGAAACTCCCCACATAAAAACGAAGTCAGCAATCGATGTGTACGAGAAACCCCACAGAAAAGTGAATCGAACATGGGATGTACAAGAGAAACTCCGCAGATAAAAAAAAATAAAAAAATAAACGAAGCCAGCAAAGGATGTGTAAGAGAATCTGCCCAGATAAAAATGAAGCCAGCACTAGATGTCCAAGAGAAACACCCCTGATAAAAATGAACCTAGCATGGGATATGTAAGAGAAACTCCCCCAATAAAAAAAATTAAACCAGTACGTGATGTATAAGAGAAATTCCCCGGATAAAAATGAAGGCAGAACGGGATGTGTAAGAGAAACTACTTACAGAAAAGTAAATCCAACATGGGATGTGTAACAGAAACTCCCCAGATAAAAAAAAAGGGGGGGGGGAGGGGGAACTCTCCAGATAAAAATGAAGCCAGCACAGGATGTGTAAGAGAAACTCCTCCAATAAATATGAAACCAGCATGGGATGTGTAAGCGAAACACGTCCAATAAAAAATAAACCAGCACGGGATGTGTAAGACAAACTCCCAAGATTAACAACAACAACAACAACAACAACAAAAACGAAGCCAGAACGGGATGTGTAAGAGAATCTCCACAGATAAAAATGAAGCCAGCACGGGATGTGTAAGAGAAACTCGCTCGATAAAAAAAAAACAAAAAAAAAACAGCACGGGATGTGTAAGTGAAACTCCCCATATAAAATAAATAAAAACACATAAAAACGAAGTCAGCAATGGATGTGTACGAGAGACTCCCCACAGAAAAGTAAATCCAACATGGGATGTGCAAGAGAAACTCCCTAGATTAAAAAAAGAAAGAAAAAAAAAAAGCCAGCACGGGATGTGTAAGCGAAACACGTCCAATAAAAAAAGAAACCAGAAAAGTAAATCCAACATCGGATGTGTAAGTGAAACCCCCAATAAAAAAAGAAACCAGCACGGGATGTGTAAGAGTAACTCTCCAGAGAGAGAGAGAGAGAGAGAGAGAGAGAGAGAGAGAGAGAGAGAGAGAGAGAGAGAGAGAGACAGAGACAGAGAGAGAAACAAAAACAACGAAGCCAACACGAGATGTCTAAGAGAAACTCCCTGGATAAAAATGAAGGCAGAACGGGATGTATAAGAGAAACTCCCAACATAAAAACGAATCAGCAATGGATGTGTACGAGAAACTCCCAGAGAGACAACAACAACAAAAAATATATTAAAAAATGAAGGCAGAACGGGATGTGTAAGAGAAACTCCCCACATAAAAACGAATCGGCAATGGATGTGTACGAGAAACTCCCGACAGAAAAGTAAATCCAACATGGGATTAGTAAGAGAAACTCCCCAGATGAAAAAAAAATTAAAAAAAGAAGAAACGGCACGGGATGTGTAAGGGAAACTCCCCAGATATAAATGAAGCCAACAGGGGATGTGTAAGAGAAACTCCCCCGATAAAAAAACACACGAAACCAACAGGGGATGTGTAAGAGAAACTCCCCAGATAACAAAAGAAGCCAGCACGGGATGTGTAAGAGAAACACCCCCGATAAAAATGAACCCATCATGGGATGTGTAAGAGAAACTCACCCATTAAAAAATTAAACCAATACGGTATGTGTAAGAGAAACTCCTCAGATAAAAAAATAAAAATAAAAAGAGGAAAAAAAGAAGAAGAAAAAAAGAGAAGAAGCCAACACGGGATGTGTAAGAGAAACTCCCCGGATAAAAATAAAAGCAGAATGAGATGTGTAAGAGAAACTCCCCACATAAAAACGAAATCAGTGCTGGACGTGTAAGAGAAACTCCCAACAGAAAAGTAAATCCAACATGGGATGTGTAAGACAAACTCCCCAGAAAAATTTTATATTAAAAAAACGAAGAAAGCACGGGATGTGTAAGAGAAACTCCCCACAGAAAAGTAAATCCAACATGGGATGTGTAAGAGAAACTCCCCAGAAATTTTTTTCTATCAAAAAAACGAAGAAAGCACGGGATCTGTAAGAGAAACTCCCCACAGAAAATTAAATCCAACATGGGATGTGTAAGAGAAACTCCCCAGATAAAAATAAAAAAACGAAAAAAAGAGAGAGAAAAAGGGATGTGTAAGAGAAACTCCCCAGATAAAAATGAAGCCAGCACAGGATGTGTAAGAGAAATTCCCCAGATAATTAAAGAAAGAAAGAAAAAAAAAAAAAAGCCAACACGGGATGTGTAAGAGAAACTCCCCACATAAAAAACGAAGTCAGCAATGGATGTGTACGAGAAACTCCCCACAGAAAAGTAAATCCAACACGGGATGTGTAAGTGAAACTCTCCAGATAAAAAAAAAAAAAAAAAAAGCCAGCACGGGATGTGTAAGAGAAACTCCCCACAGAAAAGTAAATCGAACATGGGATGTGTAACTCCCCAGATTTAAAAAAAAAAAAAAAAAAAAAAAAAAAAAAAAACACGAATCAGCACGGGATGTGTAAGGGAAACTACCCAGATAAAAATAAAGCCAGCAAGGGATGTGTAAGAGAAACTCCCCCGATAAAAATGAACCCAGCATGGGATGTGTAAGAGAAACACCCCTAATAATAATAAAAATAAACCAGCACGGGAAGTGTAAGAGAAACTCCCAAAATAAAAACAATGCCAATATGGGATGTGTCAGAGAAACTCCCCACATAAAATCGAAGTCAGCAATGGATGTGTACGAGAAACTCCCGGGAGAAAAATAAATCCAACATGGGATGTGTAAGAGAAACTCCCCAGATTAAAAAAAAAAAAAAAGCCAGCACGGGATGTGTAAGAGAAACTCCCCACAGAAAAGTAAATCCATCATGGGATGTGTAAGAGAAACTTCCCAGATAAAAAAAAAAAAAAAAAAAAAAGAAGAAGAAGAAGAAACGGCACGGGATGTGTAAGGGAAACTCCCCAGATATAAATGAAGCCAACAGGGGATGTGTAAGAGAAACTCCCCCGATAAAAAAAAACACGAAACCAACAGGGGATGTGTAAGAGAAACTCCCCAGATAAAAAAAGAAGCCAGCACGGGATGTGTAAGAGAAACACCCCCGATAAAAATGAACCCATCATGGGATGTGTAAGAGAAACTCACCCATTAAAAAATTAAACCAATACGGTATGTGTAAGAGAAACTCCTCAGATAAAAAAATAAAAATAAAAAGAGGAAAAAAAGAAGAAGAAAAAAAGAGAAGAAGCCAACACGGGATGTGTAAGAGAAACTCCCCGGATAAAAATAAAAGCAGAATGAGATGTGTAAGAGAAACTCCCCACATAAAAACGAAATCAGTGCTGGACGTGTAAGAGAAACTCCCAACAGAAAAGTAAATCCAACATGGGATGTGTAAGACAAACTCCCCAGAAAAATTTTATATTAAAAAAACGAAGAAAGCACGGGATGTGTAAGAGAAACTCCCCACAGAAAAGTAAATCCAACATGGGATGTGTAAGAGAAACTCCCCAGAAATTTTTTTCTATCAAAAAAACGAAGAAAGCACGGGATCTGTAAGAGAAACTCCCCACAGAAAATTAAATCCAACATGGGATGTGTAAGAGAAACTCCCCAGATAAAAATAAAAAAACGAAAAAAAGAGAGAAAAAAAGGGATGTGTAAGAGAAACTCCCCAGATAAAAATGAAGCCAGCACAGGATGTGTAAGAGAAATTCCCCAGATAATTAAAGAAAGAAAGAAAAAAAAAAAAAGCCAACACGGGATGTGTAAGAGAAACTCCCCACATAAAAAACGAAGTCAGCAATGGATGTGTACGAGAAACTCCCCACAGAAAAGTAAATCCAACACGGGATGTGTAAGTGAAACTCTCCAGATAAAAAAAAAAAAAAAAAGCCAGCACGGGATGTGTAAGAGAAACTCCCCACAGAAAAGTAAATCGAACATGGGATGTGTAACTCCCCAGATTAAAAAAAAAAAAAAAAAAAAAACACGAACCAGCACGGGATGTGTAAGGGAAACTACCCAGATAAAAATAAAGCCAGCAAGGGATGTGTAAGAGAAACTCCCCCGATAAAAATGAACCCAGCATGGGATGTGTAAGAGAAACACCCCTAATAATAATAAAAATAAACCAGCACGGGAAGTGTAAGAGAAACTCCCAAAATAAAAACAATGCCAATATGGGATGTGTCAGAGAAACTCCCCACATAAAATCGAAGTCAGCAATGGATGTGTACGAGAAACTCCCGGGAGAAAAATAAATCCAACATGGGATGTGTAAGAGAAACTCCCCAGATTAAAAAAAAAAAAAAGCCAGCACGGGATGTGTAAGAGAAACTCCCCACAGAAAAGTAAATCCATCATGGGATGTGTAAGAGAAACTTCCCAGATAAAAAAAAAAAAAAAAAAAAAGAAGAAGAAGAAGAAACGGCACGGGATGTGTAAGGGAAACTCCCCAGATATAAATGAAGCCAACAGGGGATGTGTAAGAGAAACTCCCCCGATAAAAAACACACGAAACCAACAGGGGATGTGTAAGAGAAACTCCCCAGATAAAAAAGAAGCCAGCACGGGATGTGTAAGAGAAACACCCCCGATAAAAATGAACCCGTCATGGGATGTGTAAGAGAAACTCCCCCAAGAAAAAATTAAACCAGTACGGTATGTGTAAGAGAAACTCCCCAGATAAAAAAATGAAAATAAAAAGCGGGGCGAAAAAAAGAGAAGAAGCCAATACGGGATGTGTAAGAGAAACTCCCCGGATAAAAATAAAGGCAGAATGGGATGTGTAAGAGAAACTCCCCACATAAAAACGAAATCAGTAATGGACGTGTAAGAGAAACTCCCCACAGAAAAGTAAATCCAACATGGGATGTGTAAGAGAAACTCCCCAGATTTAAAAAAAAAAAAAAAAAAAAAGCCAGCACGGGATGTGTCAGAGAAACTCCCCACAGAAAAATAAATCCATCATGGTATGTGTAAGACAAACTCCCCAGATAAAAACAAAACAAAACACGAAGCCAGCACGGGATGTGTAAGAGAAACTCCCCCGATAAAAATGAAGCCAGAATGGCATGTGTAAGAGAAACGCCCCCAATAAAAAATTAAACCAGCACGGGATGTGTAAGAGAAACTCCCCAGATAAAATAAAAAAAAAAAAAAAAAAAAAGCCAACAAGGGATGTGTAAGTGAAACTCCTTGGATAAAATAAAAATGAAGGCAGAACGGGATGTGTAAGAGAAACTGCCCACATAAAAACGAATCAGCAATGGATGTGTACGAAAAACTCCCCAAAGAAAAGTAAATCCAACATGGGATGTGTAAGAGAAACTCCCCAGATAAAAAAAAAAAAAAAAAAAAACGAAGCCAGCACGGAATGTGTAAGAGAAACTCCCCACAGAATAGTAAATCCAACATGGGATGTGTAAGAGAAACTCCCCAGACAAAAAAAGAAAAAAGAAAAAAAAAAAGCGAACAGGGGATGTGTAAGAGAAACTCCCTAGATAAAAAAGACGCCAGCACGGGATGTGTAAGGGAAACACCCCCGATAAAAATGAACCCAGCATGGGATGTGTAAGAGAAACTCCCCCAATAAAAAATTAAACCAGTACGGGATGTATCAGAGAAACTTCCCGGATAAAAATAAAGGCAGATCGGGATGTGTAAGAGAAACTCCCCACATGAAAACGAAGTCAGCAATGGACGTGTAAGAGAAACTCCCCACAGAAAAGTAAATCCGACATGGGATGTGTAAGAGAAACTCCCGAGATAATAATAAAAAAATAAAATTAAAAAAAAGCCAGCACGGGATGTGTAAGAGAAACTCCCCACAGAAAAGTAAATCCAACATGGGATGTGTAAGAGAAACTCACCAGATAAAATTTTAAAAACCGACGCCAGCACTGGATGTGTAAGAGAAACTCCCCCGATAAAAATGAAGCCAGCACAGGATGTGTAAGAGAAACACCCCAGATAAAAATAAAAAAAATAAAAAATAAAAAAAGCCAACACGGGATGTGTAAGAGAAACTCCCCGGATAAAAATGAAGGCAGAACGGGATGTATAAGAGAAACTCCCGACATAAAAAACGAAGTCAGCAATGGATGTGTACGAGAAACTCCCCACAGAAAAGTAAATCCAACATAGGATGTGTAAGAGAAACTCCCCAGTCAAAAACAAAAAGAAAAACGAAGACCACAGGGTATGTGTAAGAGAAACTGCCCAGATAAAAAAAATAATGAAAAAACAGAAGCCAGCACGGGATGTGTAAGAGAAACTCCCCACAGAAAAGTAAATCTATCATCCCAATATTTAAAAGAAACTCCCCATATAAAAAAAGAAAAGAAAAGAAAAAAAAGCCAGCACGGGATGTGTAAGAGAAACTCCCACGATAAAAATGAAGCCAGCATGGGATGTGTAAGAGAAACTCCCCAGATAAAAATGAACCCAGTATGGAATGTGTAAGAGAAACTCCCCCAATAAAAAACGAAACCAGCACGGGATGTGTAAGAGAAACTCCCCAGATAAAATAATAATTAAAAAAATTTTTTTAAAAAACGAAGCGAACAAGGGATGTGTAAGAGAAACTCCTTGGATAAAAATGAAGGCAGAAAGGGATGTGTAAGAGAACTCCCCATATAAAAACGAATCAGCAATGGATGTGTACGAAAAACTCCCCACAGAAAAGTAAATCCAACATGAGATGTGTAAGAGAAACTCCCCAGGTAAAAAAACAAAAAACAAAAACAAACAAAAAACAAAACAAAAACGAAGCCAGCACAGGATGTGTAAGAGAAACTCCCTCGCTAAAAAAAAGAAAGCAGCACGGGATGTGTAAGAGAAACTCCCCAGATAATCAAAAATAAAATTAAAATAAACCGAAGCCAACACGGGATTTGTAAGAGAAACTCCCCGGATAAAAATGAAGGCAGAACGGGATGTGTAAGAGAAACTCCCCACATAAAAACGAAATCAGCAATGGATGTGTTAGAGAAACTCCCCACGTAAAAATGAAGCCAGCGCGAGATGTTTAAGAGAAACTCACCAGATAAAAATGAAGCCAGCACGCGATGTGTAAGAGAAACTCCCTAGACTGAAAAACAAAACAAAAAACAAAAAAACCCAAAAAAACTCCCCACATAAAAACAAAGTCAGCATGGGATGTGTAAGAGATACTCCCCACATAAAAATGAAGCCTGCACGGAATGTGTAAGAGAAATTCCCGAGATAAAAATGAAGCGAGCACGGGATGCGTTAGAGATACTCCCCACATAAAAATGACGGCAGCATGGGATGTGTAGGAAGCAACATCTTCAGGGGTCATCATGTCAGCAGCATTTTTAACGTCCCTTTAGTATACTATGTTAAAAGGACAAATCACATGTGCACAAAAAGTCAGTATATATTGTCAAAAACAAACAAACAAGAGATAATCATATTACAGGTCAGTTACCTGCTAGCTTACAGTTCTGCTTTTAAAGTCGCTTAGATAGCTTAATGAATTCATGGACAGTTAGGAATATGTGTTTGTTTTCTGGAAGTCGCAGGTCTAAGTTACCGTACAGTAGTGTTCTAATATTGGTTTGGCTACTAGGGAGGGTAAGTATTGTTCTTGCGCGGATGTTTATGTAGTTAGGACAATGAAGGAGGTAATGCTCGGCCGTTTCTCTAGAATAACCGCAAGAACATTTTGGGTCGGTACTTAAATGGCGGTTGACTAGGTCATTGTTAAGGTTACTCATTTCTAGGCGAAGGCGACAGTGAATGACTTGTGCATTTCTTTCTCCAAAGTAGTAATAGGCTGGAACTTTACTGTCGGACAAGGACAATGATCGTTTAAAAACACTTAAAGATGTACTTTGTTGAACGCTAATGGGGAGAGAATTCCACTTTGGCGTCTGTGGTTCGGATTAATGTGGGCAACTAAAGGAGGCAAGAGGTCACTTATATATTGGGGACAGAGGCCTAGTATCATTTTGTGGAACATCAAGAGTTTATGCCGTTTCCTTCTTTCCTTTAATGTGCAGAATCCGGATTCTATGTACAGTTTCTGGTGGCTAGTTCCACGAATACCTCCTATAATGATTCTTATGGCTTCTAGGTGCAGGCTTTCTAGCTTTTTTGATTGAGTGTCTGTGCAGTTATCCCAGCCGATATCAGCATAATCAAAAAGTGGGAGGATGAACGATTTGTATATAGTTTCTAACGCTTTTCTGCTTATTTTGTACTTGTAAGACCGAAGACAGGAAATTAGCATACTTGTTTTATTTATAACAGACCTAATGTGTTCATCCCATCTGCAGTTGCTTTGTAAGTTTACTCCTAGGTGTTTGTGAGACGGTGTTTCTTTCAGAGTTGTGTTGCCAAAAGTAAGTTGTTGATTTTGATTCTGACCTCTAGTAAAGTTTAGTTGTTCAGTTTTTTCTTATTAAATCTAACTTTCCATTTTTTTGGCCCATTCATTAATTTTTTCTAAGTCATGGTTCAGTATTTCGGCACGCGAGTCGGGGTTGTTCAGTGCCAAGGACAAACTAGTGTCGTCTGCAAATAACTTAATCACGGACTGAATGTTGTTAACAATGTCATTAATATAAATCAAGAATAGAAGAGGTCCAAGCACAGAACCTTGTGGGACTCCTGCTGAAACACTCTTAAAATCGGACTTCTCCCCTTTAATTACAGTAGCCTGGATGCGACATGATAAATAGTCCCGAAACCAGTTAAGCAATTTTCCTCTGATGCCGACGGCTTCCAGTTTTGATAACAGGCCTGTGTGCCACACACGGTCAAATGCTTTGGATATGTCAAGATAAACCGCTTGCGCAGTTATTCCTTTATCAAAAGATGAACATAAATCATTGTAGATGCAGAGTAATTGGTTTACTGTGGAATCTCCACAAATAAATCCTGATTGTGATTGTGTAATAATATTATTATATTGTAAGAAGTTGTACACATGCTTATGAATACATTTTTCAAGCACTTTGCCAATGCAACTTAACAAAGAAATTGGGCGATAGTTATTACAAAACTCCTTGGGCCCCTTTTTGTGCAAGGGGGTAACGTGGGAAACTTTCCAAATAGCAGGGAACTTGCTTTCACTGAGACATCTATTGAATAGTATTATAGTAAGAGGTTCAGCAATGGTTGAAGAGGCGACAATAAGTAATCTGTTATGGACTTGGTCAGGCTTTACTTTTATCTAAGTTTTGGATAATATTGCTTACTTCAGAAACTGATAGTGTAATGTC
This sequence comes from Alviniconcha strummeri, assembly GCA_963584105.1. Classification (NCBI taxonomy): domain Eukaryota; kingdom Metazoa; phylum Mollusca; class Gastropoda; family Provannidae; genus Alviniconcha; species Alviniconcha strummeri. Next base: position 16,079,350 of record OY757551.1, read on the forward strand.
ATTAAGTTGACAGTCTAGTTGAGGAAGGTCTGGCGGTGTGTCATCTTCGTGTTCTAGAGTTGACTGTTTGATAAAGAAGTCATTAAAGATGTTTGCCTTTTCTTTATTTGAATAGTATATTTTTCCGTTATAGTCTATTGGAGGAATTTCATCGTTGTCTATACTCTTCTTTTTCAAGAATGCCCGGACCAACCGCCACCAATCTTTCTGTCTAAAAACGTTTGGGTCAGATGCTTTTCTATCTAGTTCCTGTAAGAACTCACTTTTCCTATGTCTAATTTTTAATATCACGTAATTTCTGAATTGGCGGAATTTTCTCCAGTCGACTTCTCGATTACTTTGTTTTGCTTTTTTGTGATTTTTTTCCCCTTTTTTTCTATCAATATACGAATTTCATCATTTAACCATAGTGCGTCTCTTTGGCGGACTAAGATTGTTTTAGCTGGCATACATTGTTTAGCAATTTCAAAAAACGTGTCAGTGAAGTTGGCGGCGCTTAAATCTATCGTATCGTTTTCGATAATGTTTCTCCAGTTAACATTAGTGAGTAAATTGCAGAATTTATTAGAGTCCAGTTTACTGTAGTTATATATTATTCTTTTAAATGGTTTGTTTTTAATCACAGAGTTTCTAATGTATGCGCAAGGGACGCTGTGGTCACTACATATGGCAGGGAGAACCTCTGTGCGACTCACTATGTGTGGACTTTGCGTCATGATTAGGTCTAAACACGAACTTGTTGATTCTGTAATCCTAGTTGCTGAGTTTGTAAGCTGGAAAAGTTGGTCATCATGTCAGCCGCATTCATAATTCCTGCTTTAATCCAGTCTTTAAAGCACACTTGTCCTTGACATGTCACCTTTCTGTTGTTCCCTAACAAGGTGCAGCCGGAACGTGTACAATCAACACGATTGTTGTCAACCCACTTTTTCAGCACCGCCTGCCAAACATATGACTTCACTTCATCCAAACCTTTAAACGAACAGCCCACTGTTAACATTTGGCTTACCGTTAGGTAAGGTTTTGCATTTACTAATGTCTACGTTGGAATAAAAACAGTCATACCTGGACCCAAAAAAACATGTATAATATTTTAGGAGTCCAGGCCCATACTTCCCAGGTTTGTGCTCGGCATAGCCTAACCACCCAGTGCAGCAAAAGTGACACTTGCATTTGCTTTAAATCAATCATTTTTAGACCTCCGTTTCCAAAGTCATTACACCTTACTAGTGTCTTTATTTTTTCGAAGTCTTTTGTGTTGCAGTCTCTTTTTTTTCGCCACAAAAATCTAAACAGCAGCCTGTTAATATCTGTCAACACAAGAACTTTCATAATGTACACAAGTTGAGATATCAAAAATGTTTTAATAATATATTTTCCAACAATACTTAAATTTCTTTTTTCCCGTGTAAAGATAAGTCCTTTAATGGCTTGAATTCTTTCTGCCCAATTTTCCTCAACACGCGAGGCACATTTATTATTACAAAGATAAACTTCAAGAATTTTCACCGTCGTTTTCCAAACAAAGTTTAAAAACGTTTCTGCACATTGTTTTTTTTACTACCAAGCCACATGGCTTTCTGACTTCGTTTTGTTTATTTCCAGACCAGATATTCGAGAAAAACCCTCCATAATGGACAATGCGTTCGACATTTCATTTTCAGTTTGTAAAAACAACGTTATGTCGTCGGCATACAAGGCAATCTTAACTACAGCTTCCATATATACATCGTTCACAGCACTCCAGTTCTTTATTCCTTTGATATCTTTACATTCCTTTATTTTAATGGCTAACAGTTCAACAGCAAGAACAAAAGCTAGCGGGCAGCCCTGTTGAATTCCATATTCTACAGCGAAAAAGTATGAGAGCCATCCACAATAGCTTACACAGTTTTTGGCGTCTTTCATAAAAATACAAACCCATTTCAAAAAGTCTACACCAAAACCGAATTTTTGAAAGGCATTTATCATAAAATCCTTTGAAATGCAATCAAAAGCATGAAAATAATCGATCGTGACTAACAAACCCGGGTTATTTAATACGTTTTGTTGATCAATAATCGATCATGCGTAAGAGCGTTGACACGCGTCGGCCAGCATGGGATGTGTAAGAGAAACTCCCCAAAGAAAAATAAAGCAATCACGGGATGTGTAAGAGAAACTCCCCATATAAAAATAAAGCCAACACGGGATGTGTAAGAGAAAATCCCCAGATAAAGAAAATGGGGTCTTTTTATACCGCGCTTTTCTTCTTTCTGGTTCTGTTCTTTCTAGCACTCCGTATATAGGGCTGTTTTGTCTTCTGAGAATGCATGCTATTAATTCCTGTGTAGGTGACACATGACAGTAACTCTGACGGGATGATTTCACCCGTAATGGTAAACAAGTCGTAAACAGGCTCAAGATCCCACAGGGTCTGTCCACACTAATGTTTCGTCAGTGGAGTGATGTTCCCTCAAGGGGAGGGGTCAGCGGTGATTCACCGTAAGAAAAACAGACCTGCTTTACAAAGACGTGACATTCTGACTGTCTCTTTAGTGTCTTCTTGTTTTAGGTAACTTGCTTAGGTCTTCTTCTACCCAGCTCTTAGTGGCTGTGTTCTTTTTTGCATTCCATATAGCTCGGTTCTCTTCAAAACACTTCTACCCAGCTATTCTTCTTAGTAGCGTCATTCTTTTTAGTACTTAGTGTGACTGCCTTCTGTTACGGGGACTTCTTTTAGGGACTTTGCTGAGGTCGTCTTCCAGTTAAGTCACTGTGTTCCTTTTAGCACTTTTGTAGGGCTCCTTCCTGTTAGAGTGTTTCCTTTCTTCCCTTTTAGTTATGCACCCACGGAGCCGGCTTCTCGTGCCGGGCGTGTTTAAACTAAGATGCTCCACCCTTTTCACTCATTTCTAGTGTCTAGTTTCTGTCTACCGGCCCTTTTACCTATATTTAATTCCAAAAACTCTGTTTTGAGCTCCCTTCTTGCAGCTGATCTCTGTCTACCCAGCCATTCTCCTGTATTTGTCTGCATCACAGCTCTTTTTTATATAGTACTTCTCTTACTCTCTCCTCGCCCTGATTGACTGATTGACTGGGCATAAAACACCAAGTTACCTCCCTTTTATTTCATGTGGCCATTTTTCACTCAGTTATAGTTTGACGTGATTCTGTTCTGTTCTATTTACGGTGTTATACAATCCGTACACTTGTTAGCTTTTTCAGCTCGGTCTGGGTTTTTTGGCCTTCCTGTTTTTAGGAGTTCCGTTCTTAGCAATTTGCAGGGCTGTTTCAATATACTTAATTCTTTTTTCGGGTTTGTTCTGTTCCGTTCTTAGCAATATGCTGGGCTGTTTTGATATACTTAGTTCTTTTTTCGGGTTTGTTCTAAGGCCTTTCTCTATTTAGTGATTCTGTTGATTTCAGCTTTTCTAAGGGCTCATTTTTCTTCATTTTTCAGACCACTCTTCCGCCCCCTGGATGACCGAGGAGATCAGGGAGGCTCGACGGAGACAGAGACTGGCGGAGGGACAGTAGAGAGCAACCCGTCTCACAGCCCACAGGGAAATCTACGCCAAGGAGCAGGCTGCTGTGAAGGCGTGTGTTCAGACGGCCAAGAGACGGTTCTGCTGTGAGAAGATCGACTCCAGCTCTTCCTGCAGGCAGCTTTTCGCTGTGTCCAGCGAACTGTTGGGCAAGTCGAGCACCGCCCTTCTCCCATCAGACATCCCGCGTTCGATTTGCCCGATCGGTTTTGTGACTTTTTCTCCGACAAGATTGACCGTATCCGTGACGACCTGGACCCGCGCTCATGTGAGCCACCGACTTTTGCCATTTTTGATGGTCTACAGCTCTCTCAGTTTAAATCGGTGACCGAGGAATTAATACGTAACTCATGTCACCGACGAAAAGCTGCATGCTTGATCCTATCCCTACTTCCATCACCAAACAGTGCCTTGATGACCTTGTTTCGTTGATCACGTTTATTGTTAATGCCTCTCTTTCTACTGGTAGTTCAAGCAGGCTATTGTAACACCACTCTTGAAGAAGCCTGGACTCGACACAAATGATAGGAAGAACTTTAGACCCGTGTCAAATATGTCCTTCATCTCAAAGATTCTTGAGAAAGTTGTCCTGATTCAGTTGAAAAAACATCTGTCTGGCAATAATCGTCTTGAAATCTTTCAGTCCGCTTACAGGCAAAATCATAGCACAGAGACTGCCGTATTGAGTGTCCTTAATAATCTGCTTGGTAGCGCGGACGAGAGACTAGTTTCCCTGGTGGCTCTGCTTGATCTAAGTGCTGCTTTTGACACTTTGGACCATCCGATACTGCTGAAACGGCTTGAGACAACCTTTGGTGTTAGGGGTACAGTCTCCTACCTGTGTGGCCGTTTTCAGTCAGTCATTGTTGATGGTGTTGTGTCCGCCTCCCGCCCTCTTGTGTACGGCGCGCCCCAAGGTTCCGTGTTGGGACCGGTCTTGTTTACCTTGTACTTTTAGCCTTTGTCAGATTTGATTTCTGTCAATAATTGTGACTATCACAAGTAGCTGTCCAAAAGTGTCCCACCCGATCAGTTCCTTTCTGTTCAATCCTGTATTTAGACATGTATTGATGATGTTCTGCCCTGGATGAATAGCAACAAGCGTAAGTTGAACACAGATAAGACTGAGGTTTTGCCTGTTGGCTCTGCATCTTGTCTTGAGTCGGTCGACAGTGAATGCGCAGACATTGGAGGAAACAGTGTTCCTTTCAAAACGTCGGTTAAATACCTTGGAGTTCATCTTGATAGAACGTTGTCAATGCAGAAGCACATCAGCAGCATCTGCTGTGCGTCCTTTCTAGAGCTCCGACCTATCGCGTCAATCCGACCGTATCTGTCCCAAAGTGCTGCACCAAGACTTGTTGCGGCAATGGTCATATCATCGTTGATTATTACAACTCAGTTTTCATAGGTCTACCAGCAAACCAGATCGCTCGGTTACAGCGGGTGCAGAATAACGCGGCACGGCTCGTGATGAAAAAAAGAAGACGAGATCACGTAACACCGCTTCTCAAGGAACTTCACTGGCTACCAGTAAAATTCCGCTGTCAGTACAAGGTTGCAAATCTTGCTTACCGCCATTTTGAAGGGTTTTTACCTCCTTATCTTTCTTCATCTCTCTGCACTTACGAACCGTCTCGCTTTCTCCGATCTTCTAATGAAAAGCTGCTAAAAATTCCAAAGCGAAATCTCAGATCATTTGGACAACGTTCTTTCAGTTTCATGGCACCATCTCTCTGGAATTCTCTGCCAGTCACTCTAAGAAATGTACCAACATTGTCTCAATTCAAATCGCAGCTAAAAGCCTTCTTGTTTGCCCAGGACTTCCTGTAGAATCTGAAGGAAGGTGTTTCTGTGTGTGGCAGTTGAATGTAGATGGAGGCGTATGGATGGGGGTGGGGGTGGGGGGGGTGGGGGGGGGGAGAGAGCATGAGAGATCTAGGCAAGAGAAGGAGGCACGGGTTGGGTGGGTGAAAAGACAGACTCAGATTGGTGTCGTTGTTCTGTGTGTGTGTGTGTGTGTGTGTGTGTGTGTGTGTGTGTGTGTGTGTGTGTGTGTGTGTGTGTGTGTGTGTGTGTGTGTGTGTGTGTGGTGCGATAGGCGATAATGGTAATTAAAGCTACAACAATTAAGGTTTCGTTTGCAGAAATGTATGTTAATGTGTTTTTTGTAATAAGATGTTTGTACAGCGCAGTGGGATGTGTTAAAGAATAGAGCTTTATAAGAATTATTTGTTATTATTATTAATTTTCTCGGGGCTTTTTCTTCTACCGCGCTTTTCTACTTTCTGAAAAGTTCTTTCTAGCACTCCGTATATAGAACTGCTTTGTCTTCTGAAAATGCATGCTATTAATTCCTGTGTAGGTGACGCGTGACAGCGACTCTGATGGGATGATTTTACCCATAATGGTAAACAGGTCGTAAACAGGCTCAAGATCCCCCAGGGTCTCTCCACGCTAATGTTTCGTCGGTGGAGTGAAGTTCCCTCAAGGGGAGGGGTCCGCGGTGATTCACCGTAACAAAAACAGACCTGCTATACAAAGACGTGGCATTAGTGTCTTCTTCTTCTTCTTTTTTTTTTTTTTTTTTTTTTTTTTTTTTTCCATAGGGAATTTGCTTAGGTATTCTTCCACCCAGTTCTTAGTGGTTCTGTTCTTTATAGCATTCTATACAGCTCCGTTCTTTTCAAAACATTTTTTTTCTATGGCTTTTTGTTAAGTCTTTGTCTACCCAGCTATTCTTCTTAGTGGTTTTGCTCCTTTTACTACTTAGTATGATTGCTTTCTCTTATGTAGGGCTCCTTTCTCTCTTCTGAGTGTGACTTTTTCATGCTCTTTGCCTGAGCCATCTTACACCCCCAGCTCTTTTCATGAGGAGTTGTCTTCCGAGCAGTTTGCAGAGCTCGGATCCGTTCACTTGGTAGCTTTTCAGCTTGGGCCTGTTCGTTGGCCTTCCTGTCTTCAGGGTATCCGTTCTTAGCAATTCGCAGGGCCGTTTTCATATACTTAGTTCTTTTTCTTCTTTTTTTCTCTCTCCCCCCCCCCCCCCCCCCCCCCCCCCATTTGTTCTTATTCCTTTGTCTCTTTAGTGATTGTGTTGATTTCAGCTATTCTGAGTGCTCGTTTTTCTTATTTTTCTCAAGGATTTTTCATGCGTCTTCTACGTGCTTTTCATCGTTCTGGTTCTGTTCTTTCTAGCAGGGCTGCATTGTGTTCTGAGAATGCATGCTCTTAATTCCTGTGTAGGTAACAATAACAATATACTTTATTAATCCCAGTGGGAAATTAAAGCTGCCGTTTTACGGGACAACGACCAAGATTCGGACACGGACTCGGATAACGAACGCTCCTACAACTCCTGTAACAATTAGCCATGGTTCCTGGTCGTGGAGTCGTCGAGTGACGACCTCCCACTGAGTAAACTGTCGCCCTTTGCTGTCCAGAAGGGGTTCCAGGCGGTGGCCTCTGGGATACTGAAAAGGTCCCCACCAACACCCTGTTTCTGACCTTTAACACTCCAGACCTCCCGAAAGAGATCACGGTCGGCTATCTAAAGGTGAAGATGGCCTTGTTTGTTCCCAACCCGATGCGTTGCTTCAACTGCAACAGGTTTGGCCACACGAGCCAACGTTGCAAGGTTGCTGCGAAGTGTTCGGGTTGCGGAAAAGATAAGCATGAAGGTCGATGTGAGGTACCCAAGCTGTGCTCTAATTGCAATAGTCCCCACGCTTCATCGGCTAAGATTCTGCCAGACCAGCAGAAGGAGAAGGATATTCAACGTGTCCGCGTTGAGAAACGCATATCCTTTACGGAAGCCAGACAGTTGGTTGAAGCCAACATGCCGACTGTGATCACTGGAGGTAAGACCTACGCCGCTGCCGCTTCCACCAGAAGAGAGTCCAAATCTGTTGAATGTCAAACATCATTAACCTGGGTGTTTTCAGAACGTCCACTGTACTTAGGACGACTGAATCTAACCTGCGTTCTTCTGGCGGACACGGATCGGCATCGACCGGCACTCGGGCTTCCTCCGGGAAGTCGAGGACGGTATCAGCCGACACCCGGGTTCCGTGCGAGTCCTCTAAGTGTTCTTCGGAGACGGATAGGGGTTCAGCCGATCCCCCCAAAACGGCCTCTAGGGGTTCCGCCAAGCCCCACAAAATGGCATCTAAGGGTTCACCGTCTCCCTCCAAAAGCGCACTTAAGGGTTCAGCAGGTCCCTTAAAAACCGCGGCCTCGAAAGATGATTCATCATCTTCGAGGCGCTCACCTACTAAGGTGAGGGTGGATGGGGTCCTGGTGGACGTCGAGGGTTTTTCGCACCCCAGGCGCTCCACTCCTTCCAGCAGGACCCAGGTGCCACCCAAGCCAAAAGTTCCAGACAGGCAGAGCAAGGCGGAGAGGAACCTACTTCTCTCCAACCAATACTCTGCGCTGTCAGATGACGAAATGGAACCGTCATCAATTCTTTAAAGATGAAATAATGGTTTATTTCATTATTCAGTGATTTTTAAGAGGTTTTCAGTTAACTTTGAAGCAATAAATCCACTAGCAAGATGGTACAAAGGAGCTATTATGGGAGTGCAGGAAACCTGATTTTCTGCATAACCATCTTCCTGTTTTTATCTGGTCATTTTTATGTGGATAGTCCATTCTTATGACTTTTTCCAAAAACCTCTCAAATCTTCGTTGGGAGTTAGGCCTCTTGATATGGCTCCTGTTGAGCAGCTAGGAGATGATAGTTGGTAGGTGGTATGTGCAGCTTGCTACCATATGGCACTGGTATTTGCCATTAAGCATTTATATAACTTTTTTATTTATTTTTATTCATCCATTCCTTTTTTATACTTTTCTTTAACCTGGTATCGATAAAGTGGACGGAATGGTCAACGATATCAACGATGTCCTAGCCTTATGCGGGTTACAGGGGTACTGTTGAAGGGACTAACGGTTTGAAAGTTGATGTCTGATGGATGCATGGATTTATGTTTTACGTTTGCAAAGTGAGTGGTTTTCTAGTTTGACTTGAGAAAGCATATATATAGTTGAGAAAAGGTTTTGAGTTTGTGTTTTACCCACTTCTTACGCCTTTTTTTTTTTTTTTTTTTTTTTTTTTTTTTTGAATACATATAAGTTTTTAACAAGGACATATTTTTAACAGATATTATGTATCGACAAAATGTGTAACGCCCTGAGATAACCGTAATGGTTGACTGGGCGTAAAACACCAAATTACTTACTTACTTACTGTCGAGTCAATCCACAAAACCAATCATTTCACAAACAAAACATACATATATATATATACAAACATCAGACACAGATTTGCAAACAGTTAGTCCCTTCAATATTACCCCTGTTAAAAGAGCTCATAAGGTCATCATGGTCATGCTGGTATCATTGACCATTCTGTCTGATTTATTGATACAAGATGAAAGAAAAATGCAAAAAAAAATGGACACACAATACAAAATTAAAAACGGATGTTATATAAATGCATAATATCAGTGCCACATGGCAGCAAGCTGCACATTACATACCACCTACCATATTCTAGTTGCTCAACAAAGCCATACAAAAAAGAAAAGAAAAAAGAAAAAAAAAGCTGACTTATTTTTTTTTTAAATTTGAGTCTTCTGGAAAAGAATTCAGGAGCCAGTGGACCATTAGCAGAAAATGATGAGACAGAAAGAGCAAGAGGACTAGGCAGAAAAACAAGAGGAGACTAGGCACTTAGTGCATTAATTTATGACATAGAACCCAGTTGATGTTATAACAAGCTCACTTGACAATAAATATAGAAAACAACGAATGCTATCTCACACACGAATCCCTGACAATGACTAGTCAAAGCATAGCAGTTCCAACATAGTGGTTTATTGTACTCTAATCACGAGCAACACGTATTGGACGCAACAAAGTTTCTGGCACGTAGTGCATTAATTTATCACATAAAACCCAGTTGATGTTATAACGAGCTGGCTCGATTTTATAACGAGGCAGAACAGCATCTGACAAAATAAAATAAATGCAGAAAACATTGAACACTGTATCACATACTAATCCATGACAATGCCCAATTCTAACATAGATGTGTATCGTATTTTAATCACGAGCTACACATATTGGACACAACGTTTCTGGCACTTAGTGTATTAATTCATCACATAGAATCCAGTTGAAGATATAACAAGCGGGCTTGAGGCAGAACAGCATCTGACAAAATAAAATAAATGCAGAAAACAATCAATACTGTATCACATGTAATCCATGACAATGCCCAGTCAAGGCATAGCAGTTCTAACATAGTGGTTTATCGTACTCCAATCACTCAGTTGCTGATCAGTAAAATAAACCTTTTTCAGTTTGTGTGGTATACATGCACAGTTGCTTCATCTGACTGGGACTGGATGCAAGGATCACTTACTGACAGAGAGGTACCAGATGACACCTGTGGAAGCTGGATTGTGAAGATACGTCACCTGTAGAATAAGAAAAAATGGCACATTTAGAATAGCATCCCCAATGTGTAGATATAGCAATTCAAAGTCATATCTGTTCAAAGTCGTGGTGCATACACTAAGGGTCACAAGCAGGTCTGTGTGTAGACCTGCGCTGGACATTGCATTTCCTGCTTACGACACGCTAATTGGTCATTATAACCCACATGGAACTGATTATTTAAAAACAGAACTGAATGGAGTGACTAAACATCAGTTCCACATACGATTTAAACATACACACCTTGAATATTCAGGAACACCACCTTCCCCTCCTGAAAGGCCTTATGAAGGGCAGCAATCATCTCACAGCGTTGACAAAACTGTGTGTCCCAAGTCAGCCGACATGTCTGCAGTGTCCTTCAGCACCCTGTTCATTCTCTGAATTTTTCAGTTCTCGACAAGTTCTTCTTGGCTTCCACTCTGTCTACATCAACATGCTGTACTGCTGTTGTATGCTTGTGTCCATCGTCTGGTGAAAGTTCTTTTGGAGGTGATGTACTGTAAAGATGATGTGACGGCAAAGCAAGCTGGATGCACTGAAAGTTGCGCAGCTGCATGACACTGCTCCACCCACTTCAACTGTGCATGTGAGTTCACCTCCACAAAGTTGTCATTATGCTCAGATGGTATGCATGATACTGTGGTCATCTTGCAACTCTCCTTTATCTCAGATATGATTATGTTGGCAGCATATGGTTGCATATGATTGCAATCTGCTGGACTTGTTGCATGAGCTGAGAGTCCACACCATGAATATATCTGCTTCTCGCAGCATTGAGCACGCGATTGTGACTTGCTTCATTGTTTTCCAGCATCAAATTTGAAACGTTCAGACACATGCAGGAACAGATGAACTGGGCTTCACAGATGCCTTGATTTTCGCATGGAAACTCTCAACCCTGTTGGTAGTCCGGTTTCCCATAATTATGCTGCATCTTCTTTCTGGAAAATTCCACCCACATTTCTCTACAGTTGGTCCAGTTTTCTTCAAAATACTTCAGAAACTCCTCTGGTGCCTTCTCTCTAAGTTTTGCAAAAGCATCATCATAGCTGTCAGCTGTCCTGGCACAGGTTCTTCAACTCTTCTTTTTTTCTTTTTTTCTTTTTTTCCTTTTCTTGAGAAATTGCAAGGCTGGCAATCCTCTGTTTCATTGACTTCAGCACATGGAAGAGACCCATCCCAAGAAGACCTCAGCATCCGGCCATAGCTCACGGAGGACTGCCATTTCATTGAAGTCTTTGTCAACTATGAAAAGCTTCGTCTGTGTTGTTGCTGAGTTCAGCTCTTTGAACTTGGAGAGGAAGAGGCGGAGTGTTTCCTGGCACTCGTTTCTTAGCAAGGCATAATCCACGACTTGTCCGGCACCATTTCCATCCATGGCCATCATAGTACTGAGTGGCATCTTTCTGTTGTTGCAGCGATACGTGGAGTCCATGAAGAGCACCTCAGGAAAGTTCCTGGCCGTTTGCTTCATCCTGGAAGTCTGAATATACAACTATTCAAGTTCGTCATCCTCATCGAAGATGAGGGACACCGTACATGTGGGGTCATTGCCTGTACAGTTCTCCAACACCTTGAGAAGTTCATCCTCTGTCGTGTCAGAGGAACTGGCCACCTGACGTAAATTATGAACATCCTTTGAAGTTAGCAGTTTCCCTGACAGCAGTTTAAGGTGGTCTCTGACACGTGAAGTAACCACATCCAGTTGAAGTAAGGTGTTCGCAGTTTCCTGGTCATCTATGGATAACTTCCTTTGCTGAAAACAATGAAATAAGGAAACAAGACATTTATTCTTTCATCCATTTAATTTTAGGTTATAAATTATATATACAGTAATGTTCCCAAAAGAGCCACACTACCAACTGCTATGCTTTCGAATCACTAGCAGGCATATCAACCAGCACATGCTGAAAAAAGGTATCGCAAGATGCCTCATTCTTTGTAACTGATGACTGCACTCAGTGTACTTGCATCTCAGGGAATCCTACATTAAAGCCTAATCTGTATATATGTAATGTATAAATATTTTGTCTAGTCAGGCTGATTGTACTATAACAGTATAAGCCTGCAGCTTTCTGTCTTGTAAGCTGATAATGATATCACTGTCATATTCTCCTGAGTTGACATTCCTTTGAAATACTCCTGCGCGTTGGTACTGTCTGAAAAAGAATGGTCTGCACGCATCAAAAACATTCACCTGAAATTAGACAATAGATTGTGTGCCAAATGAAAGAGATCAAACTGTCCAGGAGCCAGGGTTCTAATTTGTGTCCTCAGTATCTCTCACTGTCCATAACTATAAGGTGCTTGGCCTCAGCATAAAAGAAATTGTAGAACTACCCTGCCCCGAAACAGAAATTGTAGAACTACCCTGCCCCGAAACACATGTCCTTATCCTTGCGTGTACCTCATGTCATTTTCTGCACTGAATAATCAGCAGTTAGCCTACATGCTGCCGCAGCATTAACCCTGAAGTAAATAAACATGGTGCTTAACAGCTACAGAAACCGTAAGGCTTATTAGGAATAGGGAGAAGGGGGGAAGAGGTTATGGAGGTGGGGGAAGAGGGAGACTATTATACCTATTGCTACACTGTCACCACCAGAATGACTCCTGCATTAAAATGGGCAGTGACGAGAGCCATTTTAATGTTTCATTAATTGTGAGGGACAAAGTCACAAGACAGTGTCCAAAGACCACAACTTTTGAAGAGAAAGGAGAGCTGAAGCAGATTCGAACTGAGGTCCTTCTGCTTACCAGCCTATCGCCTTACCGCTAGGCCAAACCGGCTCACAACATTAACCCTTTCAGCCCTGGAGGCTTTAATGCTTGTGCAGCCTCTGCTGCCGGGCCGTTTTTAGCCTCGCTCAAAAACCACAGCTCATTATCTCCACTTCTACATAAGGCAGAGCTACCATAATTTGCACACCTTATTAAAAATAAACAGGGTTGTAGTTGCCTCCTTCTTTCATTAGTATCTATAGTTTTACGACTTCTAAAACCAGTTTGATGAAATGAGTTTCTGCGCCTGACTCGGGGTCGGGCGGGCGCAGACGGACAAGATTGTTGAACAGTGCACCGAGCAGAATGGGTTAAGGAGTTCATGTAGAACGGTTGCTGGCTGTGCAGACATGATATAGGTCATACAGCCACAGCTGATGTACTGTGCGTGTGATGTACTATGTACTATGCGTGTGTGTGTGTGTGCGCGCTGGGGCAGGATTTTTTTTTTTTTTTTTTTTTTATGGCAGCGAAGCAATTTGCTTCACCATAGCATTTTGAAATAAAGACTGGGGTAAAGAAAGAAAGAAAGAAAGAAAGAAAAGGGGCTAAATTATAGCATTTTGAAATATAGACACTGAAGTACAAAATTTAAAAAGTATATTTAAAAAAGCCAGTGCCAAATCATAGCATTTTCAAATAAAGACACTGAGGTAAAATAATAATAAAACCTTGGCTCCTGAATAATTTGACCACTTTCGTTTGAATGAAAATCTAATTGATGATTTAAGCCGAATATTTTTGATGCATAAAAACCATTTCTGATGTTTTATAATACTGCTGTATGCCCAAACAATTGTTACCTGGTCTTACATGGTGTAAATAAAGTCAGTGCAATGCTGTTGTCACAGCATGATGCAGATTGTTATTTATGACTGCACAGTTGTTGTTGTTGTTTTTATCCCAGGAGGTGTTTGCTCTACCAGTCCTTGATGCGATTTTGTGCATCCAACTGTTCTTCTGCATAAACATTAATGCATAATTATGCTTGCAGCGTCTTTGTTGTTATTGCTTTTTGTTTGGTTTGTCATTTGTTTTGTTCAAACTACTGTCCACTGAACTATGAGACCAGAGTGAGGCATTTCTGTGACACATTGCCATTTTTTCATTCTCGCAAAAGCAGTAACAGACATTTAAATCTTGGAGTTTTCTCAGCCAGCCTCCATCAAAGCAGCATCTTTTACACTTTACATAATGATAACATCTGTTGATGATTATGGATTCATACCAGCTCTTATGATTTTGACTTTACTTCAAGATGCTGTTACAGGAAATGATGCTGGAAAGATGAAACTGAAACTTGCAATTTCTCATTAAGTTCATTTGACCCAGTTATGTTCAAACTCTGTGTGTTGTTGCACATGTGACAAGGTTATGCACAAAAGTGCTTTCAAATGTCCTAATGTTGGAACGTAGCCGCCTCCCCTCATCACCCCCCCACACACACACACCCACCACCCCACACCCACCCACACACCCACACTAACTACAGAGAGAGAGAGAGAGAGAGACAGACAGACAGACAGACAGACAGACAGACAGACAGACAGACAGACAGACAGAGACACACACACACACACACACACACACACACACACACACACACACACACACACACACACACACACACACACACACACACACATACAGAGAGAGAGAGAGACAGACAGACAGACAGACAGACAGACAGACAGACAGACAGACAGACACACACACACACACACACACACACACACACACACACACACACACACACACACACATACATACAGAGAGAGAGAGAGAGAGAGAGAGAGAGAGAGAGAGAGAGAGAGAGAGAGAGAGAGAGAGAGAGAGAGAGAGAGAAAACAAAGCAGCTCGGGCAACAAAAAGGGAGGTCATGTGAGAGAGAGAGGGATAACGTTGACGCTCGTCTTGACTTGACAAACAATTTAATTGTAATGTTGGTATTTTCAGTCTCAGATGCTGATCGTTCAAACTCTGCGTGCTGCTAACCTTCATTGTCCTTCGTGGGAAATTCAGGTCGCCTTACCCAGATAGTAGTGCACAGCAGCTGCAAGTGCTGGCAGCCCATTCCTATCAGTGCAGTGTTTCTGTGTGTCTACTGAAACATATAGATGCTGGTGTTTGCAGTGATCGCGCTAGACGTTTCTCAAACTGGTTTTTCATTAATACGGTGGCAAAATGGTTCACGGAAACCGGTCAGATAATCACTGTAACGGGTTAAATACAAGGCCGACCATACTGCTACCAGAGCTGTACTACTGAGCAAACACTGACCCATCTCCCTTCCCCGCCTAACACACACACAGTCTGTGCATATATAGGCTATGCTGTGTTCCTGCCAGTGTCACAAACTACTATGCATTTGTATATAGTATAAGGACAAAACCACGGTAATTGATACGTGACGTGACTCAATGTGTGCTGAACGGATTACGACCGTCGTCAGAAAAGCCGAGAGGCCGGAAAAAACGAAAGATAGAAAGAACAAACACCCATCGTGTTCGTAACAGCTAAAGGAGCTAGCCGAACTCGCACACAGTAATGGGGACAAAGATAACGTAAGGTCAAGACACACCGAAATATAAAACCGACTGCGGCATTAAGAGGTTTAGTCCACTTCCTGTTTCAGTGGGACACGCAGGTCAGTCGCACAGCAACGCCAAACTGAAGAGGCAGCTGTAGGCCTACAAATAGCACCAACAACGCGACAGGAGTCAGCTCTTGCACAGACAGGTGTCAGTTCTGACACCAACACCAGAACAGGAGGAAGCTGTTAACCAACACCAAGACGGGAGTCAGCTCTAACACAAAGACAAGAGTCAGTTCTGATACCAACACCAAGACAGGAGACAGCTCTAACACACAGACAGGAGTCAATTCTGACACCAACACAGGAGTCGGTACTGGCATCATCACTAACACAGGAGTCAGCTCTAACACAAAGACAGGAGTCAGTTCTGATAACAACACCAGAACATGAGACGCCGGCAGTTGCAATACGACCATCTAAACAGGAAGTAGTTGTAACACGAACACCAAGACGGATCGAGGCAGTTGTAACACAAAACTCAGTGACAACAAGACAGGAAGCAGGTCTGACACGAACATCTAAACAGGAGGCAGTTCTAACAACAACAACAACAACAACACCAAGACAGTCATGTGGCAGTTCTAACTCCAGCACCAAGATATGCGGCAGCTCTTACACGAACACCAAGACACGAGTCAGTGCAACATCAACAAAAACAACAACAACAACAAAATCACACAAGGACGTGAGGCAGTTCTAACACCGATACCCAGGTGGGCAGCAGTTTTTCAGATAGTGCACTCTGAGCTGTGCTGCACGGTTTCGCTGTATTAACTGTGCTGTATTTACGACACTGTACGACGTACTCTGTTGCATAGCATTCTGTTTTCCTGTACTGCACGGAAAGGACAGGCCAACTAACATGGAAACCGTTCCTGACGACCGGAAGTGTCAGTACAGTTACCTCGGCCGTTCCGGTCTCCGTGTCTCCAACATCGCTCTTGGGGCGCTTACGTTTGGTGAACACAGGGTAAGTTGTCACGTTTTGTGAACACAGGGTAAGTTTCACGTTTTGTGTACCATAGGGAAAGTCATTTCACGTTTTCTGAACACGTGATTAGTTTCCGACATTCGATGAACACAGGACAAGTTTCACGTCAGTGTTGAACACCGGGTAAGTTTCACGTTTATATAGTGGTGAACACAGTGCAAGATACATAGGATAATTTCACGTTGGGTGAATACAGGGTAAGTTTCAAGCTTGGTGATAACAGGGTACGTCTCGCGTTTGCCAAACACAGCGTAGGCCGAAGCGGAAACACGGCGTAAGCTTCACATTTCGTGAACACTGAGTAAGATTAAGGTTTGCTGAACACAGGGCAAGCTTCACGTTTGGTGTACATGGGGATGAGCTTCATGTTTGGTGCTTACGTATAATTAAGCTTCACGTTTGATGAACATATGGCAAAGTTCGCATTTGATGAACGCAAGTTAAGATTTGGTTAGCTCAGGGTAAGTATCTCGCTTGATAAACACGGGGTAAGTCTTGCGTTCAGTGAACACAGGGTAAGTTAATGCTTGGTGAACATAGTGTAAGTGTCACGGTAGGTCAACACGAGGTGAGCATGACGTTTGGTGAGGTTGGGGTAACTCCCACGATTGGTAAACACAGGGTAAGTCTACGTTTATTTGGCAAACTCAGGGTAAGTCTCAGATCAGTTTTACTGGTAAACACAGAGTAAGTCTCACATTTTACTGGTAAACACAGAGTAAGTCTCACATTTTACTGGTAAATACAGGGCAAGTTTCACATTTTACTGGTAAACACAGAGTAACTCTCGCATTTTACTGGTAAACACAGAATAAGTCTCACATTTTACTGGTAAACACAGAGTAAGTCTCACATTTTACTGGTAAACACAGAGTAAGTCTCGCATTTTACTGGTAAACACAGAATAAGTCTCACATTTTACTGGTAAACACAGGGTAAGTCTCATATTTTACTGGTAAACAAGAGTAAGTCTCACATTTTACTGATAAACACAGAGTAAGTCTCACATTTTGCTGGTAAACACAGAGTAAGTCTCACATTTTACTGGTAAACCGCACAGCGTATACTGACACACCTCCAGCAATTCCTACCATGCACCCGCATCAACATCATCTGAATCATCATCGATTCTTGTTGCCATCATCACCATCGACATAACTGCTGCCTCATCGCCACCCTCCTCTTCAAATCTGTCCACAGGACAAATCGTTTCCAGGGCAACTGAATGAGTCGGACGCTCATCAAGTGATCCAGCGTTATGTGGCATGGGGAGGTAACTTCATTGACACTGCCGATCTCTATGGCTACGGAACTTCTGAAAGAGTTGTCGGCTCGTGGCTGTCAGGGTGAGGGAAAACAGCGCGAGCACTGTGGTGCTCAAAGAAATGTTGGGACAAGGGAATAAAATTGATGTGAAAGGAACGTTCCCCCTCCCCCCCCCCCCCCCCCCGCCCACCTACCCACAACCACCCCACACACACATGCACGCACACGCACACACACACACACACACACCATCGAAATAACTGCTGTCTCATCACCAACCAGCCTCCTCTTCACATCTGTCCACAGGACACATCGTTGCCAGGGCAACTGAATGAGCACACAAATGTATGCTACCCCCCCACCCACCGACCCACCCGCACCCCGCCCCCATGCCACATGGATTTCCACCCACCCACCGATACACATATCCCACTGTCATTCAACAAATCATACGTCACCAAAGTCGTAAGCTGCTTTTGATTGTGGTTTCTTCTCCTTACTTGCCGTCATAGAGCACATGATGGATTCATTCTCTCCCCCCCCCCCCCCCCCAAAAAAAGTCAAAAGAATGTGCGTGTGTGTGTGTGTGTGTGTGTGTGTGTGTGTGTGTGTGTGTGTGTGTGTGTGTGTGTGTGTGTGTGTGTGTGTGTGAGTGAGTGAGTGAGTGTGTGTGTGTGTGAGTGTGTGTGTGTGTGTGTGTGTGTGTGTGTGTGTGTGTGTGTGTGTGTGTGTGTGTGTGTGTGTGTGTGTGTGTGTGTGTGTGTGTGTGTGTGAGTGTGTGTGTGATGGGAAGTGGGGGGTGGAGGGGGGGTCGGTATTTGGGAGTGTAAGCACACTGAAAATTAATGTCCATTTATTTCTCTATGTTTAGACAGGAACGTGACCGTTTCGTAATAGCAACCAAAGTGTTTTTCGCCATCGACGGAAGCAACCCAACG
>OY757551.1:16100652-16115652 GCA_963584105.1 Alviniconcha strummeri
ACTTACTCTGTGTTTACCAGTAAAATGCGAGAGTTACTCTGTGTTTACCAGTAAAATGTGAGACTTACCCTGTGTTTACCAGTAAAATGTGAGACTTACCCTGTGTTTACCAGGAAAATGTGAGACACTCTGTATTTAACAGTAAAATCTGAGACTTGCCCTGAGTTTGCCAAATAAACTCAGACTTACCCTGTGTTTACCAATTGTGAGAGTTACTCCGAGCTCACCAAACGTCATGCTCACATCGTGCTGACCTACCGTGACACTTACACCATGTTCACCAAACATTAACTTACCCTGTGTTCACTGAACGCAAGACGTATCCCGTGTTTACCAAGCGAGATACTTACCCTGAGCTAACCAGATATTAACTTGCGTTCATCAAATGCGAACTTTGCCATATGTTCATAAAAAAAGAAAAGCTTAATTATACGTAAGCACCAAACATGAAGCTCATCCCCATGTACACCAAACGTGAAACTTGCCTTGTGTTCAACAAACCTTAATCTTACTCTGTGTTCATGAAGTGTGAAGCTTACGCCGTGTTCACCAAGGGTGAAGCCTACCCTGTGTTTGGCAGACGCGAGGCGTACCCTGTTATCACCAAGCTTGAAATTTACCCTGTGTTCACCAAACGTGAAATTATCCTATGTATTTTGCACTGTGTTCACCACTATGTAAACGTGAAACTTACCTGGTGTTCAACACTGAACGTGAAACTTATCCTGTGTTCATCGAATGTCGGAAACTAATCAGGTGTTCAGAAAACATGAAACTTACCCTATGGCACACAAAACGTGAAACTTACCCTGTGTTCACAAAACGTGAGAACTTACCCCGTGTTCAACAAACGTGAGCGTCCCAAGAGCGATGTTGGAGACACGGAGACCGGAACGGCCGAGGTAATTGTACGGACACTTCCGGTCCTCCGGAACAGTTTCCATGTTAGTTGGCCTGTCCGTTCCGTGCAGTACAGGAAAACAGAATGCTATGCAACAGAGTACGTCGTACAGTGTCGTAAATACAGCACAGTTAATACAGTGAAACCGTGCAGCACAGCTCAGAGTGCACTATCTGAAAAACTGCTGCCCACCTGGGTATCGGTGTTAGCACTGCCTTATGTCATGGCGTGAATTTCTTTTGTTTCTTTTGCACTGACACCTGTCTGTGCTAGAGCTGACTCCTGTCGTGTTGTTGGTGCTATTTGTAGGCCTACAGCTGCCCCTTCAGTTTGGTGTTGATGTGCGACTGATTCTTGCGTGTCCCAAACAGGAAGTGCACTAAACCTCATCAGTGATGAGTTGATGCTTAATGTCCTCAGATGTCAGCTGACGTATTAGGGACAAGTTGTGACCAATGCCGAAGCACGGTTCAATAAATCTTTACGTCCACGGAAACCAGAAGGCTCGTTAGGATGGACAGCCCAGGACGTCCACCTCGACTCTCACACAGCTCCTGAACTAATCCCCTCATCAGTAAAGCCGCAGTCGGTTTTATATCTCAGTGTGTCTTGACCTTACGTTATCTTTGTCCCCATTATTGTGTGCAAGTTCGGCTAGCTCCTTTAGCTGTTACGAACACGATGGGTGTTTGTTCTTTCTTTCTATGTTTCATTTTTTCCCTCTCGGCTTTTCTGACGACTGTCTTAATCCGTTCAGCACACAGTCACGTCACGTAGCAATTACCTCGGTGTCGTCCTTATAAATACAAATGCATAGTTTGTGACACACTGGTAGGAACACAGTATAGCCTATATATGCACAGACTCGATCCCTGACTAATCAGAGTTCAGGAACTGTGTGACTAAAAAGTCGAGAAGGCCGTTCCGGCTACACCCCTTTGGCCCCCCTCCCCCCTCCCCCCCCCCTTCTTTTTCGACTAGTGTTTGTGTGAGAGTGGGTGTTTGTGTGTGTGTGTGTGTGGGTGGGGGGGGGGGGGGGTTGCGTGCGTGCGTATTTTAGGTGTGGATTTGGAAGGGAGCTGGGTGTTACCTAGTACAGCTCTGGTAGTATGGACGGCCATGTATCTGACCCGTTACAGTGATGATCTGACCGGTTTCCGTGAAAGTGGGGCAGAACGACAAAAGAATAGAATAGAATATATTACCCACAGGAAAAGATACAGGACACTATTAAAAGACAAAAAGCAAACTTACAAAACTGAAAAATTTGTTGGACAAAAGAAATGATTCAAAACAGTTTCGGAAGGAGGTCAGGTCTGTGAACCGCGTGGCCCAACAGCAGCCTGATATAAGCGAACTCGAGTGGACTAATCATTTTAAGAGGGCGCTCGGCACAGAGCCGACAAGTGCCCAGCCTGTGGTTATTGATGAGGAAGACCCACCTAGTGTGGATGTTCTGGACAGCCCTATGACTGAAGAAGAGATCATGAGAGCTGTAGAGCATCTCAAAACCAGTAAGGCGCCGGGTACTGATGGTATATACTGGCCGAGATGATAAAGACCTCACTTCCGCAGATTTGACCCTTTTTGGTGGCATTGTTCAATCGTATTTTTGATACAGGGGAGTACCCGACTGCATGGACAGGTGTAATTATTATACCAATACATAAAAGTGGAGACAAGAACGACCCTGATAATTATCTGGGGGTCAGTGTCATTATTGAATATTCTTGGAAACGTTTTTGCTCACATTTTGAATAAGCGACTGTCGTGGTGACAAGAGGAAAACAACAAGATTGCTGAAGAGCAAAGTGGTTTTCGTGCCGGATATTCAACCATGGATAATGTGTTTGTTTTGTATGCAATTGTTCAGAGGTACCTGACGAAAAAAATCTGGAAAAGTGTATGTATGCTTTGATTTCAAAAAGGCATTTGATACCATCAGGTTACAGCTAAACACGCATACACCTTACGTATGTGGCTTTGCATGAAGTGACACGGTGCATGGTTGTATGGTGTACACGGAACGCGCCGTGACTGACTCTCTCTGGCAGCAGATTCTTGTAGCACCAGCCATGCCAACGCTGTAAGTACACCACTTCAGTGGATATTCAAAAACGCGCTATAAAAACTATTCACTTATGTAGAATCACATGCGAGCGCAGTGAGTCTACTCGAGAGCGGAGAATTGCGCTATATAAAAGTGATTAATAATAATAATAATCAACAGAAGTATGCTATGGAATGTCTTAAGAAAAGCTGGGGTAGGTGGAAAAAAATTGAAAATTTGCAAAGCATGTATAAAATAGTAAAATCATGTGTACGGTGTCCTGAAAGTCTTACTGATTTCTTCAATTGCCCTAGGGGAGTGGGGCAGGGGTGTGTCTTGTCTCCAACTTTGTTATCGTTTTTCACCAACGAATTAGCGCCTGATGTCGCCAAAAATGGATTGTATGGGGTACAACTTACTCCGGATATAATACAGATTTTAATAATGCTCTTTGCTGATGAAGTCATTTTGACATCATACTGTGTTCTTCAGCTGCAGACGACGAAAAGTCTGTTATTCAGCTTTCACGCTTCCTGTACAGAGTCTTTGACATGCGGAATCGAGCTGTATCAAAGGAATGAATGAAATTTGTGTTCTACAGAAATAAAGGTAATGGAGGTAAAGGATAAATGAACGGTTGATTTAAAGCGTCGGAATGTGAGGGGTAAATGTGGATCTGAAATGCACGTCTGTGCTTAACCGATTTTTGATGCTGCAATCTGTAACAGTTTTGTGTAATATGAATCTACGTTTTGCGTGAGTCCAATTCCCCCCTTGAAATGAACATGTACTGTTTATTCAATAAAATGTCTTGCGTCTTGCGTCTCTCTCTCTGATGACCTCCCTTTTTGTTGCTGCTTGGTTCTCTGTCTCTGTCTGTGTCTCTCTCCGCCCCCTCTCTGTGTGTAGTTAGTTCCTGTGTGTATGTGTGTGTGTGTGTGTGTGTGTGTGTGTGTGTGTGTGTGGGGGGGGTGATGTGGGGAGGCGGCTACGTTCCAACATTAGGACATTTGAAAGCACCTTTGTGCATAACCTTATCACATGTGCAACAACACACAAAGTTTGAACATAACTGGGTCAAATTAACTTAATGAGAAATTGCCAGTTTCAGTTTCATCTCTCCAGCATCATTTCCTGTAACAGCATCTTGAAGTAAAGTCAAAATCATAAGAGTGGTATGACTGCATAATCATCAACAGATGTTATCATTATGTAGTGTAAAAGATGCTGCTTTGATGGAGGCTGACTGAGAAAACTCCAATATTTAAATGTCTGTTACTGCTTTTGCGAGAATGAAAAAATGGCAATGCGTCACAGAAATGCCTCACTCTGGTCTCATAGTTCAGTGGACAATAGTTTGAACAAAACAAATGACAAACCAAACAAAAAGCAATAACAACAAAGACACTGCAAGCATAATTATGCATTAATGTTTATGCAGAAGAACAGTTCAGTGGACAGTAGTTTGAACAAAACAAATGACAAACCAAACAAAAAGCAATAAGAACAACGACGCTGCAAGCATAATTATGCATTAATGTTTATGCAGAAGAACAGTTGGATGCACAAAATCGCATCAAGGACTGGTAGAGCAAACACCTCCTGGGATCAAAAAACAAAAACAAAAACAACTGTGCAGTCATAAATAACAATCAACAGCATTGCACTGACTTTACTTACACCATGTAAGACCAGGTAAAAATTGTTTGGGCATACAGTAGTTTTATAAAACATCAGAAATGGTTTTTATGCATCGAAAATATTTGGCTTAAATCATCAATTAGATTTTCATTCAAACGAAAGTGGTCAAATTATTCAGGAGCTAAGGTTTTATTATTATTTTACCTCAGTGTCTTTATTTCAAAATGCTATGATTTGGCACTGGCTTGTTTTAACATATTTTGTAATTTTTTACCTCAGTGTCTATATTTCAAAATGCTACAATTTAGCACTTTTTTTCTTTTTTACCCCAGTCTTTATTTCAGAAAGCTATGGTGAAGCAAAGTGAAGTGAAGCAAAGTCTTCCTAAGCCGGTGCTAACACTGGCTTAGGAAGACTTTGCAGCACTGGCTTAGGAAGACTTTGCTACACTGCCGAAAAAACCCACAAAAAACCCCCACTGCCCCAGTGACATCGCCCACAGTACATCAGCTGTGGCTGTATGACCTATATCATGTCTGCACAGCCAGCAACCATTCCACATGAACTCCTTAACCCATTCTGCTCGGTGCCCGACTCTTTGAGTTGGGCACTGCTGAACAGTCTTGTCCGTCTGCGCCCACCCGACTCCGGGTCAGGCGCTGAAACTCATTTCAGCAAATTGGTTATAGAAGTTGTGAAACTATGGATACTAATAAAAGAAGGAGGTAACTACAACCTGTTTGTTTTTAATAATGTGTCCAAATTATGATAGCGCTACCTTACGTAGAAGTGGAGATAATGAGCTGTGGTTTTTGAGCGAGGCTAAAAATGCCCCAGCAGCAGAGGCTGCGCAAGCATTAAAGCCTCCAGGGCTGAAAGGGTTAATGTTGTGAGCCAGTTTGGCCTAGCGGTAAGGCGATAGGCTGGTAAGCAGAGGGACCTTGGTACAAATCCACTTCAGCTCTCCTTTCTCTTCAAAAGTTGTGGTCTGTGGACACTGTCTTGTGACTTTGTCCCTCACAATTAATGAAACATTAAAATGGCTCTCATCACTGCCCATCTTAACGCAGGAGTCATTCCGGTGGTGGCAATGCAGTGATAGGTATAATAGTCTCCCTCTTCCCCAACCTCCATACCCCCTTCTCCCTATTCCTAATAAACCTTATGGTTTCTGTAGCTGTTAAGCACCATGTTTACTTACTTCAGGGTTAATGCTGCGGCAGCATGTAGGCTAACTGCTGATTATTCAGTGCAGAAAATGACATGAGGTACACGCAAGGATAAGGACATGTGTTTCAGGGCAGGGTAGTTCTACAGTTTCTTTTATGCTGAGGCCAAGCACCTTAGAGTTATGGACAGTGAGAGATACTGAGGACACAAATTAGAACTCTGGCTCCTGGACAGTTTGATCTCTTTCATTTGGCACAAAATCTATTGTCTAATTACAGGTGAATGTTCTTGATGCATGCAAACCATTCTTTGTCAGACAGTACCAACGTGCAGGAGTATTTCAAAGGAATGTCAACTCAGGAGAATATGACAGTGATATCATTATCAGCTTACAAGACAGTAAGCTGTAGGCTTATACTGTTATAGTACAATCAGCCTGACTAGACAAAAGAATGTAAACATTACATATATACATATTAGGCTTTAATGTAGGATTCCCTGAGATGCAAGTACACTGAGTGCAGTCACTGGTTACAAAAAATGGGGCATACTGTGCAGCTTGCGATACCTTTTTGCAACATGTGCTGTGATACAAACATATAACGAAGTTAATTTTCCGCAGGGTGCCAATTGCTTAATGAGCGACTTTGCTGGCTTGAGCATTGCACTGCCCAAACAGGCCCAGCACCACCTGGCTAGTGTAGGGGAGATCATTTGCAGCTGACTTGAGCTTTGTCAAAGTCCCAAATATGCCCAGCGCCACCAAGTGGGGCGATACGCAGCCAAGTCGCCCATTGCCTCTTGGAGATATGGGTGCCTAGCAACATGAATCAGATCTAGGGTTCTCTTCCAATGCCATACTAGTCACACAAAATAATAATAATAGATAACCTTTATCTATCTCTGACCTACACAAACTCACTGCGCTTTCAGTCACAAAATCACACATTTGTCGCAACAAAGAGGGATAATTAGTTGTAGTAATTGGAATCTTATGTCCTGTCAACCACACAAGGTCACCTCAGGACAGTCAAACTCGGGACATAAGCAAATACACATTTCTAAACTCTTCTGACATATATATCAACTCTTCAAGTCAGTCTACAAAACCAGTCACTTCACAAACATAAACATACACAAACATCAGACACAAATTTTTGAAGAGTTAGTCCCTTCAATATTACTCCTGTTAAAAGAGCACACAAGGCTAGGACATGCTGGTACTGTCGACCATTCCATCTAATTTATTGATACCAGGTTAAAGAAAAATATAAAAAAGGCATGGACAGATGCAATATAAAATAAAATAAATGTTATATAAATGCATAATGGCAAATACCAGTGCCATATGGCAGCAAGCTGCACATACCACCTACCAACTATCATCTCCTAACTGCTCAACAAGAGCCAAACAAAAAATCCTAACCCTTAACAAAAAATATTTGACAGTTTTCTGGAAAAAAGTAAGGAGAATGGACCATTAGCAGAAAAATGAAAAGACAGAAAAAGCAAGAGGACTAGGCACAAAAAAACACACAAGAGAGGAGACATGAAAGGGGAATCAAATGACAGCTCTGAGATTCCAGACAGGAGGGTACATCAGACATCCCCAGCCTCCCTTCGGGGGACAAAGAGGGAGAAGAAAAAATTCAAAAAAAATCAGAGCACATGGACTGCGATTTACCTTGCAGCAGCTAGTAGTAAACTAACTGGATGTGAGGGAAATCGCAGTCCATGTGCTCTGATTTTATTTCCTTTTCTTCTTATTTTCTGTATAAATGTTTAACAAACACATACAATTTTTGTCAACCTCACCAGCAGCTGTTGCTCATTCCTTAAACACATACAATTTTCATCAGCATACTGAACAGATGAATATTTCAAACATATAGGTTTTTGACCATTATATTAGCCCTTGAAACCACAGATGTCAACAAATCATGAAACTTGTGTACTAGGAGCTTGTGTTATTCTGAACTGTTGATTACTACTAGGCTGCATAAACCCCTTCCTTCCCACCACTCCTTCCGAAAAAACACACAACAACAAAACAGAATTCTGATGCTTCCTGAAGGCATCTTGTAAATCTTCTTTGGACATTCCTACCCTAAGCTGCTTTTTGGCAATGTAAAAATACAAGCTGAGGAGAGCTACTTGTGGCCCTTTCTGTTAGTTGCCCAAAGCAAGCAAAAACGTGTTCCCATTAACCATGCATCTGTCAGTCTGTCTGAAGATGTTTTCACAATGCTTTGTTCAGCGATTCCTTGAAAGCAAGAATTCACAAAATACTTCATTCAGTGATCCCCTGAAAGCAGGAACAATCGTTATGCATACATGCATGAATGTATGTATGCTATTTCTCTGACAAAGGTGACTCCATTTCTGACTCCAATTTTGGACAGTTTACGTTTTGAGAATAACATAATAAAAACAAAACTGTTTGAAGGGTTTACCACAATTCTTGTGTTATAGTTTTATACAGTACATCACTAACTAATCTTCAGAATATCAATGGTGGCATATTATTTCATATCTAGGTGTATTTCAGATGACATATCTGTTTAAAATGAAATGGCCTAATGTTTGAAACATAACATCCACACACACACAAACACATGTTCATAGTCACACACACACACACACACACACACACACACACACACACACACACACACACCAACAACAATACACACACACACACTCACACACAAACACACACAACATATGCACACCCACCTACCCACCCACCCAATGAACATTGCAACAAATAAGAGAGGAAAATCAAACAGTACGTGTCCCATACTACTCAAATAACATGTCATGAGTAGGTTAAACTAATGCTGACTGAAATACAAACATGCTTGAACCATACAGAAAATATTATGAATGCCCCAATAACCAACATCGAAACAAATCATCAAGTCGAGGCCCCTGACCTCAAGCAAAGAAGAGGAGTGATTGCTTTCACAAAATCCCCCACAGTTCTCACAACATATTTTTCATCCAGAAAATCATGGTTAACTCCCTTGGTTTCCAAGAGGTAGGCCATTAAGCCAGCATTGCGAGCTCCAATGAAATCCTTCTCAATATTGTCCCCAAAATGCACGGCTTCTTTGGCGCTAACTCCAGCATCCTCCAGAGCTCGCTGAAATATCAGCGGGTTGGGTTTCTCTGCTCCAACAACATAGGATGGAAGCACAAAATCAAAATATTTACGTAGATCCATGTCAGTGAGAACTTTGTATAAGCGGTGGTCATAATTAGAGATGACACCCATTTTGACATCAAACTTCCGAAGCTTTTGCAGAGCCTCATCTGCCCCAGGTAACAGTTCCCAGGCATCTCCTGTTGAGTAGTAGTAGTACAGATCTTTGGCAACCTTAGCCATCACTTTGCTGTCTTTGACACCAACGGTTTTAAAGGTGTCAATAACAAGGTTGGTCCACCATTTGTAGGATGACATTTGACAAGTAGCACCAAAGTTTGGGTACCTGCAAACAAGAATCATAAAGTGCTTAATAAATGTATGCACCACCCTGAAGTAGGCACAAATGAGCAGCAGCAACAGACCACCATTTTCCATCTTAGCACTCGATGCTGCTGCCTGTTACAACACATGTACTGTTCCAGTTTCTCCACAGGCTCCCAATCCCACACTGAATTTAGTACAAGATAAACTCTGCTATAAATGAATTATGCACACACTGATCCATCTTATCTCTGTGACTGTCTTCAACTTTACACACTCTCCCATACTCTCCACTCTGCTTCTGATACTCTCAGCCTCCAGGTTCCTTGCACTGTTGGTTCCTGTGCCTTTTCTGTCTTTGGACCCTTGACATGGATTGACCTCCCCTTACCTCTCTGACAGAAACCCTCTCTGGACTCCTTCAAATCAAAACTCAAGACATTTCTTTTCCAAAAACAATAGACCTGCCATGTTTTTTGTTCCATGCTGCTGTCTTCCTCTGCTTCAAGTCTCTGTTTGCTGTTCATTTAAGTTGTGTGTAAACTAAGTTTTGCATAAATATACTGTCAGTATGTGACAATGTCAGTGTATTTCATGGACACACACACACACACACACACACACACACACACACACACACACACACACACACACACACACAAATTATACACACCACCAGACACACAAATGTACTCAAGCATAAAATCTATCATCTCCAAAGTCTTACCTGCCACAATAATCTTTGTAATGTTGAAGGAAGGACCAGGTGAGAGCCTCTTCGTCAGCCTCAATGCCATGACGGGCTGCCACCAAGGCGTAGTGTTTACCGGGCGAGCCGATGACCCGGATCATGGTGTTGGTGATGTCTACAGTCACAAGTCGTAGCAGTGTTACCTAAGGATTCCAAGTCCAAGCACAACTGAAAGTTTACTACTGATAGATTATAAACAATGCAGATGATGATTTCTGGCTTATCTGCACATTCCTAAAATAAATGGTGTGCCAGAGAGAGAGAGAGAGTCAGACAGATAGAAAGACAGACAGAGAAAGCCAGAGAGAGATAGAGAGAGAGAGAGAGAGAGAGAGTGTGTGTGTGTGTGTGTGTGTGTGTGTGTGTGTGTGTGTGTGTGTGTGTGTGTGTGTGTGTGTGTGTGACTTGACTGCATGTGAATGTGTAATAAAATTTGTATTATATCATTTAACACTGATAATCATCCTTGAGCCAAACGATGACACAAAACACAGGCCTGCAGAAATTAAACATTTATTTTGTTTATGTAATAATGATCCTACCAGGCTAATGAACCTATACATATGAAAGTCGACAGCCCAAAGGTATTACTCCTAGCCCAAGTGTTCCCATAAAATTTCATTGTTTTATTTTTCTTCTCTGTTTCACTCAGCCTCATTTTTGCAGTTTTAGTTTGAACTAAGTTAAAGTGGTTATGACACTGGAAAATGAGGAAAAATTATGACTTGCCTGACAGGCTAGTGGTTTTCGGTACATGTACATGTATACATGTACATTATATGCATGTATACATGTACATTATATATTTGCCTTTGCTCAACTGTAGTCATCTAATGCTGGTACAGCTGGGTGATGGTGGCCTGGCCAACTCATTCAGACACTGGACTCTGAACTGAGTCTAAGTGAGAGGTTGTGGGTTCAAGTCAGTTCAAGCAACAACCTCCCCCTCTGCACTGTTCCACACCATGTGCTGCACTTGCAGGCAAACTTGTGCAAGACCAGGGCTGGTGGTCGGTTGGCTAACATGCTGGAGAAGGTCTATCAGTGTCAACCAGAGGCATGGAAACACACAAAATTATTGCATGTAATTAATGGCATAAGAAAAATTGATAACCTAGAATTACTAAATTAGTAGAAAGTACGTTGGAAATTCCCAGGACATATTAAACACCATTTCGGGATCACAAATAACACCAGAATCAATCTGATGTGTCTATCAGTATGCCTACTCTGATCCTTTGATGTTTGATGTAGTTTCCACTAACTTGACATGCTTCCTCAGTGTCAATGTTGGCAGTATGATAAATCATGTTCTGACAGCTGGACTCATTTTTTACATACTGTAATCTTTTCTTTTCACTTTTTGTTGCAAATTTAGGCTTGACTCACTAGATACAAACCTGTTAGATAACTTAGAATGATTCTGATATTTCATATTTGTGACCCAAAAGTGGCATTTAAAATGTCCCAGGAATTTCTGACTTCGGGGGGGAGATTACCACAAAATCACAATGACTGCGGCTACTCCTTATGGAAAAGGAAGGTAAAGATTTTTTAGCAATGGGTACATAATGTGGTCCCAGCAAAATGCTGTTTAAAATCCATGGTGTAATGGTAATGGTGGGTCGGCTTTTAACAAGACTAAACCGATGGTTAGCGAGACTACCACTGGGTAGTGCAACTCTCGTTCCGCTGCCTTTCTTTGGAGACTGCCACCCGAATTTTGTAACAAAAATATTTTTGGGGTACAATAAACGGTACACATTGTCTTAGCTTAAGAAAGGTCTCTAAAGTGAAAGTAGGGACGTGTTCTGTCAGGAAGTAACGAGATTTGCTTCTTCAAATACACATATCTACCACTCATTTTACCTGGAAAATGTGCACATCTGAGCATGCAAGAATACCACCAGTTAGTAAATATCTGCCAAAGGATCATTGAAGATATGTTACAATGGAGAAATGGTTTGTATTTTACCGGCATCTTTGTTTTTATGAATTGTTGGCAAGCCACGACATGTGTAAGTGTTTACATCCGCAGGTGTCCTTGCTCAAATGACCTCATTCAGGATTGGTCCAAAATAGACACATTCTCATTCGAAAAGCAATGAAGTAATATCTCAAGCCCAAGAATATTTCAGAGGTCTAAAATATAAACTGCTATTCACACTGTTACTGTCGCCCTTTTTTTGTGCATGTTTTATTTCTGTGGTATCAGGGTAGACCGCAGCCAATGGCGCGTCCCAAACAAACATGGCGGCCAAGAGGTTTTAGGTTTGATACGGAGAGTGTCTGAAGGACTCCGTTTGTGGAGGTAATACATACACGTAATATCGCAAAGGCGTGAAAAATAAGGCACTAGGAATACGATAACATTTGTCACCGACAATACGTGTTTATATTGTACACAGTCCACGGGGAATAGCAATAGGTATCTTTTTTTCTTCTGTCATCTCTCCAGACGAATCTAGACTATGCATGCAGTCTGGTCTGAGCGTGATGCGGAGGAATTTTGCTTAACTGAAATATTCTGAGAAGAGAAATGTCTTGAGTTTGCTTTTGAAGGAAGACAGAGTAGCAGAGTGCCTGACTGATATTCTTTTTCTCCCTCCTTGTGTGATTGTGCGTGTATCACTGTATGTAAGTGTGCATTCTTATGACTTATTATCTTGACAACACACTGGTTTAGACATTAAAAAATAAATAAATTACACACGATTTTCTCCACAACCTCAGGAAACACTGATAACATATTAACATACCATGTCTTATGGAATAATAATAGTAAAAACTAAGGTGGTGATTTGCGTCATTTGTCAGGGGTATTTGTTACTTGGACCTGGAGGAAGGCCAGGCCAAAGGTCACCATGAGGCGTGGGACAGGACGTCCGGGTCCCTCCAATCTCCCCGTTCCCAAAGCATCGCGTGGCAGTCCATCTGCATCTTTGGCACGTGGACGAAACAACCAGGCTCGCTCAGCTGAAGACCTGTCACACTCAGGGGGGAACACCCTGACGCCTCAAAATGGCAAGACTCCACGCAGGGCACTGTCACCTGGAGGTGGTCAGCAGAAAGGCCTGTCACTTCGCAATTCTCAGGGTAAGAGTGTGTGTGTGGGATGCCTGTGTTTGTTTGTTTGTTGTTGTTGTTGTGTGTGTATAATGTGGGTGTGTACAAACTACATTGTGTGTGTGTGTGTGTGTGTGTGTGTGTGTGTGTGTGTGTGTGTGTGTGTGTGTGCATACTTGTTGGTTAAGTCTTGCTTTGTGTGTATCTGTGTCTGTGCATATGTACAGTGGTTGGTTTTAAAGTTAAAAAACAAACCAAAAAAACACACAAAAACAATTTAAAAAAATTGACTGCTACTGCCAGTTGATTCAGGAAACAGGTTAAAAGTAGTACAAGAGGTTAAAAGTAATAAAATACATGAAAAGAAAAAAGAATACAAGAAAAAAAAAAAGCTTTTTGAAATATAAAGCCCATTCTTAATTGGGCGAACGTTTCTTTGTGAACCTAGTTGGAAGTATTCAGCAAAGCTAGTTGGTTCTTAATTGGGTGAACTTTTCTTCGCGAACCTCGTTGGAAGTATTCGTCAAAGCTATATGCAGGGTCCAAAAAGCTTCGCTCATCATGTTCTGGGAACATTCGCTCTGTGGGACGATCATTGCCTCTGACTGGCTGAGAGCAGAGCTGTCCGTTTGATGAAGAAAA
Source organism: Alviniconcha strummeri (assembly GCA_963584105.1). Classification (NCBI taxonomy): domain Eukaryota; kingdom Metazoa; phylum Mollusca; class Gastropoda; family Provannidae; genus Alviniconcha; species Alviniconcha strummeri. The sequence goes on from OY757551.1 coordinate 16,114,343, forward strand.
AAAGAAAAATGGGTGATGGTGTCACTAGGTTCATCACTTGCTTTGGAGGGAATTTGTTTATTTGTTGACTTGTGGGAGGCGCAGCCTTGTCTCGGATACCCAGAATGAGATAGTAGTTAGTTGAATTACCCTGTGAGGGATGATGAAAGTATATTGACTTGACTTGGCTTTAGCCTACATTTTTCGATCATGCTGTCTGCCGCAAGTTTGGGCCGAAGCTTGCATTTCATTACAAGCCAGTTGAGAATGAAATAAAGTTTGGACTGTCCAAACCATATTCAGCGAACTAAAAGTTCAATTAAGAAATGAATCATAGTTTATCGAACAAACATTTGCCCAGTTAAGAATGGGCTTAAGTTAAAACACAGAACAGATGGCATGGATTGTTAGATGCCTTTGTTTGGACAATGCACAAGTGGTTATGGTACAAGGACAATGAAAACAATGAAAAGGTAGAACAAAAATTGCTGTTTCTATTGGGAAGGTAAAATTTCACCGTGTTGATGGATTCATGACTCATTCATGAAATAATAGTTAATACATAACCATATTAAGTCAAGCACCCAAGTACCCTGTAAAAAACCTGCTGTTTTGTGATTAGTTATTATAGTAACGATAAGTTAGTTTGTAATTTTTTTTATGGGCAATAGCATTGATAGAGCTGAGCACATGTGTCTCTGTGTGTGTGTGTGCGTATGCGCACATGCATGCATGTGTGTGTGTGCGTGTGCATACATAATCATATTAAGTCAAGCACCCAATTACCCTGTGAAAAAAATGCTGTTTGTGATTAGTTATTATAGTAAACTAAGGATGAGTTAGTTTGTAAAGTTTGTAATTATTTTTATGGGCAATAGCATTGATAGAGCTGAGCACATGTGTGTGTGTGTGTGTGCACACGTGCATACATGTGTATGTGTGTGCACACACGTGCATACATGTGTATGTGTGTGCGCGTGCATGTGTGCATGCATGTGTGTGTGCATGCATGCATGTTTGTGTGTGTGTGTCTGTGTGAATTAGGTAGCTTAGCCTTGATACTGTAAAAATCTTTCAACAAAAACTAATACTAGTAATAGGATCACGATATTTGTGGTATACTGCTCTGTGATGAAAATTGAAAGACATTTTACCAGTATGTTTTTGTGTACTGGTGTACAGCTATACAACGAAAGGTTTATTTTACCAGTATGTATTTGTGTACTGGTATACAGCTCTACAACTAAAGGTCTGTTTTACCAGTATGTTTTTGTGTACATGCTGGTGTACAGATGTACAGACTATAACTGAAAGTCTGTTTTACCAGTCTT
>OY757551.1:16120652-16178152 GCA_963584105.1 Alviniconcha strummeri
TCAGCTTTATTAGCCGTGGATGTTTGGAAGTTTTCATGCGTGCACAATTGCTTTTAGCAGTGTGTACACTGAGTTTGGTTGATATACTCCTTGCATAGCGGTGCTGCTGTGAAGGAAATATCAGTGCTGATAAGGTTTTGTGTCAGTGTAAACGATGTTTGGGATTGGTTTGAGAGGTGTGTAATCTGTAAGTGATCATGGTGCATTTAGTTAAAATGTTAACATCAGAGGTATTCAAGGTAATACACATTGTATGGATCCCCAGCATCAAAGCATGTCTAAATTTGCTTGGTTTGTGGTTTGTAAATGTTCATAGACAAGTGCAGAATTACAGCAGCATCATTTCTGTCAATATTCATGCACCTTTGTGTTGTGATTAACATGCATAATATATGTATGCATACATGTACTACACACCAGAAAGAATAATCTAAAAATATCAAAAATATCTGAAACACAGATGACTACTAGTGTTTGAAAACAAGAGCCAAACACATAAAGGGTTAAACTTGAAAGGAACACTAATTTGATATAACAATACAGAACATGTGAATTTTTGGAGTAAACCCCTTTTCCAAGTGACAAAACAACAGTTAAACAGTAAACATGAACGCTAATTTAACAGGACAATACAAAATGTGTCAATTTTCAGGGTAAGCCCCTTTTTTAACTGACAAAACAACAGTTAAACAGTAAACATGAATGCTAATTTAACAGGACAATGCAAAATGTGTCAAGTTTCAGGGTAAGCCCCTTTTTTAACTGACAAAACAACAGTTAAACAGTAAACATGAATGCTAATTTAACAGGACAATACAAAATGTGTCAATTTTCAGGGTAAGCCCCTTTTTTAACTGACAAGACAATTTTATGTAGCTTGGAAAAGTGGCTTACACAGAAGAAGAAGAAAAAAATCACACCTATCGTATTGTCAGATTAGCATTCCTTTTAACCTTTTATGTGTTTGAACCAGAAAGAATGATTTTAGAGAAAGGAAATCGCTGTCAGAATAGAACGATTTTCAAAGTAATTGCTCATATTAGTTTTTTGGAAGCCCAAGTAATAGGAACATATCAGTGAAAGAATCTCCCCATAGATCTGATTGGATCAGAACAATATTCTGGTGTGTGTGTGTGTGTGTGTGTGTGTGTGTGTGTGTGTGTGTGTGTGTGTGTTTGTGTGTGTGTGTGAGTGTGTGTGTGTGAGTGTGTGCACGTGCATGTGTGTGCATGTGTGTGTGTGCATGCAGGGGCGGGGGTGTGTGTGGGGGGGATGTGATGAACAGGTCATAATTACATAATATGGTAGACTCAATGCATCTCATGGGTCAGTCATGTATTTTGTATTATTTGTAAATGTTGTTAGTAATTGTAAAGTGCTATGAGATCTTGTGAGAAAGGGTGCTTTATCTTTAAGTTATTATTATTATCATCAGACCATGGACCATCACTGACTGATGGACCAAATAACCACTTTTAGATGGTACAGTGCAACTCCACTATAACATTTAGCAGCTGGGACCATTACAGAATTGCAGCAGAAGTTTGTATTAAGTCTAAGAAAAAAGAGAAGAAATCCACATGCACATATGCATGTGTACATGCGTGCATTCACACATGCACACACATACACACACTCTTGCACAGGTACACACATACACATGCGTGCACACACACATACACACAATTCTCTGTGGTGCATTTTTTAAATTTATTTTTTGAGAGCCAGTCAAGCAAAATAACATCCAGCACTTACGACCAATTGCTAATTTTGTCTCTGCCATTTGCTGATCTTGACTGTTAAAACATCAGAATTCACAGATTAATATCAACCCCAAACTCACATTGCCAATTGTAGCCAATGTCACTCATCGTCATCCATTTCCTTTTGCTTTGATGACAGTACATAGAAAACCTGGACCGGCTGCGCAAGCTGCAGGTGCTGAACCTCAGTCACAACATGATCGAGCGCATGGAGAAGATGGACAGGCTGCTGCGCCTGCGAGAGCTCAACATGGCCCACAACTGCATCTCCCGCATCGAGGGAATCGAGCACCTGACGGGCCTGCAGGTGCTCAACCTCTCGGGCAACACCATCGAGCACATCCCCAACTGGCTGCCCAAGAAACTGCAGGCGCTTCGGACACTGAGGATCTCTGACAATAAGCTTGCGTCGGTGAGTTATGTTTGTTTGCCCCTGCCTTGGGCATGTTTCAGCGATTGTGTGTGTGTGTGTGTGTGTGTGTGTGTGTGTGTGTGTGTGTGTGTGTGTGTGTGTGTGTGTGTGTTGTATGTATGGGTGAGTGGGTGGATGGGTGATGGTGTGCTTTTGCATGTGTGCATGTGCATGCATACACAGACACACATCAGCCTCACTTGTTATTTTGTTTCACCTGTTTGTTTCACCTGTTGTTTTTAATTTCCATGTTTGATCCTGCTTGTTTCTGTGTCAACAGATATCAGAACTGGCCAAACTGACATGACCTGATACAGCTGTTGATGTATAAGTTCCATGTTTGATCCTGCTTGTTTCTGTGTCAACAGCTATCAGAACTGGCCAAACTGACATGACCTGATACAGCTGTTGATGTATAAGTTCCATGTTTGATCCTGCTTGTTTCTGTGTCAACAGCTATCAGAACTGGCCAAACTGACATGACCTGATACAGCTGTTGATGTATAAGTTCCATGTTTGATCCTGCTTGTTTCTGTGTCAACAGCTGTCAGAACTGGCCAAACTGAAGGGCATACCTGACCTGATACAGCTGGAGGTGTCAGGTAATCCACTGTCAGAGCTGCCCCACTCACGACTCTACATCATCTTTCACCTTCGCTGTGTGGAGATTCTGGATAGCCAGCAGGTGTCAGCACCGGAGCGTGACAAGGCTCACAACCGATTTGCCCTTGGTAGGTGTCTTGTGTAGGCCCAGGAGGCCATTGCTGCAGTTTAATGGTGAAATACACCAACTGCTTCTTTGCTGTTGTCATTTACCACCTTTTTGCACACAAAAATACACAATACAACTTTATTGTGTCTGTGTGGAGGAATTTGCCTCAATGAACATTTCATTTTTGAGGCATAATATATGACTCAGACTAAGTGACTTTTCTAGTTTGATGAAACTCACTTATGATTGTTTTTTTCTTCTTCTGTAGTTTGTATTGTGCTGTTCTACAGTGCTGTGGGCTCATCATTTTTTTATGGGGAATGGTGCTATAAAAAGAACTGTTATTACTACTATGTCAGTATGTGAGCTTGTTTGGCCTAGCGGTAAGGTGTTAGGCTGTTAAGCAGAAGGACCTTGGCTCGATTCCATTTCAGCTTTCCTCTCTCTTCAAAAACGTTGTGGTCTGTGGACATTGTCTGGTGACTTTGTCCCTCACAGTTAATGAAACGTTAAAATGGTTCTTGCCACTGCCCATCTCGGTTCAGGAGTCATTTTGGTGGTGACAGCATAGTGATATATAATCTCCTGCTTCCCCTACCTTTGCCTGTCCCGAAAAGATCATATGGTTTCTGTGGACACAAAGCACCATGCCAGAAGAAGAGGTATGACTATTGTTACAGGTGAGGTGCAGACGCTGGAGCGGCAGCTGGAGGTGGAGGAGTCCCGCTACCGCCAGCTGGAGGAGAGCCACAACCGCTCCGAGCATGAACGCTCCCAGCATGAGGTGTCTCAGAATGAGATGCGTCAGAAAGAACGCCAGGCCCAGGACGAGGTCAGGCGGCTTCAGCAGGAACTGGAGGCCAAGGATGACTTGGTAAGGCCTTTGGGCGGTTGGGTCTTATTGTCTCAAATTTGTGGACTGAAGACTGTTCCGTTTGTCTCAAATTGGGGACTGGAGGCCAAGGATGATTTGGTAAGGCCTATAGGAGGCTTTGCCTCTTTGTCTCAAGTCAGGAACTGGAGGCCAAGGATGACTTGGTAAGGCCTTTGGGAGGCTGGGTCCTATTGTTTCTTGGGAGGCTATCCTTTTGTCTCAAATCGGGGACTGAAGGCTGTGCCATTTGTCTCAAATTGGGGACTGGAGGCCAAGGATGACTTGGTAAGGCCTTTGGGAGGCTGGGTCTTATTGTCTCATATCAGGGACTGGAGGCCAAGGATGACTTGGTAAGGCTTTTGGGAGGCTGTCTTTTTGTCTCGTATCAGGGACTGCAGGCTAAGGCTGACTTGGTAAGGCCTTTGGGAGGCTGGGTCATACTGTCTCAAGTCTGGGACTGGATGCTGTCCTCCACTATAGTTCAGTTCTGGATAGCATTGTTTGATGCACCATGATTGTGTGTGCATGTTTGCATGCATGTGTATGTGTGTGTGCATGTGAGTGTGCGCATGCTGAAATGAGTGTATTCTTGTGTCTTTGTAAGTGCTCTGGGCTCTTACAAGATGGGGTGCCATAAATAATCTGTTGTTATTGTTATTATTTATTCAGTCTGATGAGTCGGGGAAGCTCATGATTAGCTGAGGGTTATGGCCTACTGGGTGTGTGTTGCGTGTGCAGCTGAAGCGCAAGACGGCGGACCTGAACAAGGCGTGTGAGAAGCACTACCAGCTGGAGCAGGAGCTGGCTTTCTACAAGATTGACTCCAAGTTCCAGAGTCTGGGAGAGGCCCCGCCACCACAGCAAGACTTGGTCAGTCTGTGTGTGTGTGTGTGTGTGTGTGTGTGTGTGTGTGTGTGTGTGTGTTTGTTGGTGAGTGTGTGTGTGTTTGTTGGTGAGTGTGTGTGTGTGTGTGTGTGTGAGTGTGTGTGTGTGTGTGTGTGTGTGTGTGTTGGTGAATGGGTGGGTGGGAGGGGGAGGAGGATGTGTGTGTGTGTGGGGGGGGGTGAGTGTAGGTGTGTGAGTGTGTGTGTGTGGGGGGGGGGGTGAGTGTGTGTGTGTATAGGTGTGTGTTGTTGAGTGTGTGTGTGTGTGTACATGTGTTTGTGTGTATGCATGGGTGTGTGTGAGTGTGTGCCTTCTCACCCAGGTATGAAATTTTCATGAAGCCCTGCACAAACAGTAATAAGAGGCAGGCATGAAAGTTCGCATGAAATGTAAAAACTCATGTCTTTACCAGGAGCATCGCATCCACAATCGTTCATATCTGGGAGAAAGGGGGAACAGAGGCTTCTTTAACCCCTTAACTGCCCCAGCTCGTAAATTTTCCAGGCTGAAAAATGCACACGTTCATGCCTGCAAACAGTATATTTGATGGACCTTTTACAAATCTACTGTGCGTTTTTGTAAAAGTCGTTTCATATGCTCATGTGAAGAGGGGTTAATGATTTCAAATTTGGCACTTCTGTTGGGTCGTTTTTCAAGTGACGGCAGTGAAAGGATTAAGATTACAATACAACTTTATTGTCTCTGTGTAGAGAACTTTGCCTCATGAAATCCCTGTCCCAAAGAAATGACCCGCTTCCTATCCTCTGATCTTCTGCTGCAACAGAGCAGTGATGATGGCGGTCTCCTCGGGGAAAGCCCCTACATCGGCCGCGCCCGTTACCAAGCCAACCAGATGGCCCAGGAGGGCCAGGTGTTGGCATCCCCACAGCGGGTGCAGGTGCACTCCCTGAAGGCCCCTGTACCCATGCCACGCTCACACTCCCCCCGGCTGGACTTTGAAGCGCAGGCGGCACTGGATGCGGAGCTGGAGCAGAAGAAGAGGGAGGTGGCTGAAAGTGAGAAACATTTGACTTTGTTTGGTTGTGCTGGAGGTCCGGCCAGGTAGGTGCTAATTGCTGACATGCTAGAGTCAGAGCTGGAGAAGCAAGACGTGCATTTGAATTTTGTGGTGCTGATGGGTTTGTCAGCATGCAGTTTGCTGAGCTGACACACTTGGTGCTGAGCTTGAGAGACACACTTGGTGCTGAGCTTGAGAGATAGAAGACAGGGGTGGTTGCATTTGACTTTTGTGGTACTGATGGGTTTGTCAGCATGCAGTTTGCTGAGCTGACACACTTGGTGCTGAGCTTGAGAGATAGAAGACAGGGGTGGTTGCATTTGACTTTTGTGGTACTGATGGGTTTGTCAGCATGCAGTTTGCTGAGCTGACACTTGGTGCTGAGCTTGAGAGATAGAAGACAGAGGTGGTTGAAGTAAGGATAGGAATCAGTTTTGCTTTGGTTGTGCTGGCGGTTCAGTCGGTAAGGTTCTAAGCTGACACACTCAGTGCCACCTTGTTTTTTTCTTGAGTATTTCTTATTCTCAGGATTCCAGATTTGTGTGGGTATAATTTATTGATATTTATTGATTTATTGTATATTTACACGTAACTTTAGCACATATTTAAAGGTTATGCCTGATGAGGTTTTCTCCCAGTCACTGTAGGGTTCCAGGTGAGATCAAGAGATCTTAGAGGAGGGAGGTGGAGCTGGACCCTCCAGTTAGCCCAGAAGAGATCATGAATAGGGAGGTGGAGCTGGGCTGAGCAAGTTTTGCTTTGAGTTGTCCAAGTTGTTTGTCAACAGCAGTGCAACGGACATTGTCTTAGTGACTCTGTCCAGCACAGCAGTTGAAACAGCAATTGTGCAGTGCACAAGTTGCTGGGCAATGGCAAGGGGACACTGCCTTAACACTTCTATTGTTCTGGCGGCGGTCCACGGTCTCTCCAGTCTTTTTTGGATGGTTTCTGCAGTCAAGCCTTCACTCTCTCGTCCTTTTCCCACTCTGTCCCCATCCCTAATAGGCCATCTCGCCTCTGTGGACGTAAAGCAACATAAAAGCAAAGAGGTTTTCTGCCTGTGCAAAAAGCGTATGCTGGATGTCATTTAATTAAGTGAGAGCTCTTTAATAAGATCTGTGAAACTGCACAACAGTGTTGGATGCTGTTGAGCAGCACTCATCAGCTACCAGCTTTGGTGATTAACTCATTATCAGGGTATCAGAGTTTAAACAAAGTTATATTTCTACTGGACCTTCATTTCTCTTGTTTTCTAATGCACTGTTTATTCATTGTAATGATTATAATAAATTTTTCTTTCTGCCCTATCAGCGGAGGAGAGATTGCGATCGCTGCAGTTTGACCTGAGTTCAACAGAGCAGAAACTTCTGAATGCCACACATGAGCTGAGAAAAATGGCACCAGGCAGGAACACACCGGAACCATTTCGAGATGACAACAAGTTCAAAATCCGGCAGAAGCTTGCAAGGAAAATGCAGTCTGTAAGTCTTCAAGAAATAGTTTGTAATTTAAGAATTTAAGGTTAGTCTTTCTGTAATTTTAAAATTTAAGGTTAATCTTTCTGTAATTTTAAAACTGAAGGTAAGCCATTCTGTATTTTGATGAACAGCTTGTAAGGACAAAATACAGAATGACTAACCTTAAATTTTAAAACTTTCACATGTGCCTAATTGTTTTTTTTTGAATGTTTACAAAAAAAAAAAAATGGTTTGGATGTGGTGTTGCAAGACTGAGGATATGGGATAAATATTACATTTTGTTTGCTCATCAACCATGATGGTCTATATAGAGCGTTATTACAATGGCAGAGATGTTTTAGGAAACACCCTTGTACTGAACAGATGCTGGCACTGTAGAACTACTACACAGTAGTTTTTGTTAGAATAACTACCGCTTTGTTTAACCAGCTGGGAATGATTCCCTTTGGAAATCTGAGTTGCTTTCACTGTAAACGGTATCACTGCAACAGAGTTCTGCTCACTAATGAGCTGTGGACATTTATGAAATTTCCATGTGCTATTTTACCAGGGCTTTTTTTTTTTTTTTTTTAGTGTGCACACACATGACAGCAGCACATGAGAGTTTAGTTGTTGATCACATCTGTAGGACTAGTCACTAAATCCACTACCCTCAGAACAAGGAGAGCAGGGAGGAGATTACTAGCCAAACTAGGATTTGAACCTAAAGCTTGTTAATATAGAGTCAAGTCTCTTAACCACTAATCTACAAAGGCAGTGGGAAGGAATCTCGATGCAGAGGACTCGCCTGCCAGAATACTTTGTATATTGGTGAATTGATTTATTTGATCTGATTTGAAAACCAGTGGTTGAGACCCCCATTCTTGTCATGGTCAAGGCTATGTTTTGTCCAAAGTCTTTTAGGACTCCAAAGTTTTGCAAATGTTTTGGAGGGCACCAGCAGTGTGAGACTGGCAGGAGTGATTTTGGCAGACTTAGGCACTGAGATGAGGCGTGCCCCTTTACTGGCATAACCAGTTACGGCAGCATTTGGAGTGAGGGTGCTGGAAAGCAAGGCTTGCAGTGTGCGTGTGATGCTATGAACCTTTCTTCTTTCCTTGCAGTAGGCTGTGATTGTGAACGGCAGTCAGTAAGCAGGCAGGCAGTTGACGGTATCAAATGGTTAACTGTGTTGATCAGGTTCTCCTTTGCAGGAAGCAGGCAGTTGATGGTAATTGTCAACAGGTGTCAAATGGTTAACTGTGTTGATCAGGTTCTCCTTTGCAGGAAGCAGGCAGTTGATGGTAATTGTCAACAGGTGTCAAATGGTTAACTGTGTTGATCAGGTTCTCCTTTGCTGCCTGTTAATGCTAGATGTGCTCTGATTGGCTGGGGGCAACCTGTTTCAGGTGAACGAGATGCGAGACAACGCAACTCAGATGGAGGACGAGATTGACCGCATTCAGCAGTCCATCTCACAGGGCCGGGCTGAGCTGAATCAACTCAAGATCCAGATGCAGAACATGGACACCCAGTCTCCCTCCTATGTAAGTGCCACTCTCCCTCCTGTGTAAGTGCCACTGTCCCTGCTATGTAAGGGCCACTCTTCCTCCTATGTAAATGCCAATCTCCCTCCTATGGAAATGCCAGTCTCCCTCCTATGTAAGTGCTACTCTCCCTCTTGTGCAAGTGCCACTCTCCCTCCTACATTATTGTCACTCCCTCCTATGTAAGGGCCATCCACCCTGCTGTGTAAATGCCTCTCTCCCTCCTACGTTATCATCACTCTCCGTCCTGTGTAAGAGCCACTCTCCCTGCTATGTAACAGGGGTTCCAGGCGAGATCAGAAGATCAAGAGATCTTAGAGGAGGGAGGTGGAGCTGGACCCTCACTTTTGCCCAGAAGAGATCATGAGTAGGGAGGTGGAGCTGGGCTGAGCAAGTTGGACGTCTTTTGCTTTGAGTTGTCCAAGTTGTTCGTCAACAGCGGTGCAACGGACATTGTCTTAGTGACTCTGTCCAGCACAGCAGTTGAAAGAGCAATTGCGCAGTGCACAAGTCGCTGGACAATGGCGAGGGGACACCGCCTTAACACTTCCATTGTTCTGGCGGCGGTCCACGGTCTCTCCGGTCTTTTTCGGGCGGTTTCCGCGGTCGAGCCAATCACCCTGGCCCCTTTCCCACTTTGTCCCCGTCCCTAATAGGTCATCCCGCCTCCGTGGACGTAAAGCAACATAAAAACATGCTATGTAAGGGCCTCTCTCTCTCCTAAGTAAGTGCCACTCTCCCTGCTATATAAGGGCCTCTCTCTCTCCTAAGTAAGTGCCACTCTCCCTGCTATATAAGGGCCTCTCTCTCTCCTAAGTAAGTGCCACTCTCCCTGCTATGTAAGGGCCTCTCTCTCTCCTAAGTAAGTGCCACTCTCCCAGCTATGTAAGGGCCTCTCTCTCTCCTAAGTAAGTGCCACTCTCCCTGCTATGTAAGGGCCTCTCTCTCTCCTAAGTAGTGCCACTCTCCCTGCTATGTAAGTGCCACTCTCCCTCCTATGCAAGTGCCACTCTCCCTGCTATGTAAGGGCCTCACTCTCTCCTATGAGTCCTAAGTAAGTGCCACTCTCCCAGCTATGTAAGGGCCTCTCTCTCTCCTAAGTAAGTGCCACTCTCCCAGCTATGTAAGGGCCTCTCTCTCTCCTAAGTAAGTGCCACTCTCCCTGCTATGTAAGGGCCTCTCTCTCTCTCCTAAGTGCCACTCTCCCTGCTATGTAAGTGCCACTCTCCCTCCTATGCAAGTGCCACTCTCCCTGCTATGTAAGGGCCTCTCTGTCTCCTAAGTAAGTGCCACTCTCCCTGCTATGTAAGGGCCTCTCTCTCTCCTAAGTAAGTGCCACTCTCCCTGCTATGTAAGTGCCACTCTCCCTCCTATGCAAGTGCCACTCTCCCTGCTATGTAAGGGCCTCTCTCTCTCCTAAGTAAGTGCCACTCTCCCTGCTATGTAAGGGCCTCTCTCTCTCCTAAGTAAGTGCCACTCTCCCAGCTATGTAAGAGCCTCTCTCTCTCCTAAGTAAGTGCCACTCTCCCTGCTATGTAAGGGCCTCTCTCTCTCTCCTAAGTAAGTGCCACTCTCCCTGCTATGTAAGTGCCACTCTCCCTCCTATGCAAGTGCCACTCTCCCTGCTATGTAAGGGCCTCTCTGTCTCCTAAGTAAGTGCCACTCTCCCTGCTATGTAAGGGCCTCTCTCTCTCCTAAGTAAGTGCCACTCTCCCAGCTATGTAAGTGCCACTCTCCCTCCTATGCAAGTGCCACTCTCCCTGCTATGTAAGGGCCTCTCTCTCTCCTAAGTAAGTGCCACTCTCCCAGCTATGTAAGGGCCTCTCTCTCTCCTAAGTAGGTGCCACTCTCCCTGCTATGTAAGGGCCTCTCTCTCTCTCCTAAGTAAGTGCCACTCTCCCTCCTATGTAAGTGCCACTCTCCCTCCTATGCAAGTGCCACTCTCCCTGCTATGTAAGGGCCACTCCTTGCTATGTAAGGGCCACTCTTCCTCCTATGCAAGTGCCACTCTCCTTGCTATGTAAGGGCCACTCCCTGCTATGTAAGGGCCACTTCTTGCTATGTAAGGGCCACTCTCCCTCCTGTATAAATGCTACTCTCCCTCCTGTTTGGATTTATGATGCAGACTGAGCTGTGGGTGCATGGTGTCCAGTGAGGTGTAGATTTGTACTGCAGACTGAGCTGTGGATGCATGGTGTCCAGTGAGGTGTAGATTTGTACTGCAGACTGAGATGTGGATGCATGGTGTCCAGTGAGGTGTAGATTTGTACTGCAGACTGAGATGTGGATGCATGGTGTCCAGTGAGGTGTAGATTTGTACTGCAGACTGAGCTGTTCATCTATGGTCCAGATGGAGCTATAAACTTGCGTTGTAAAGTGTAAAGCACAAGGTTGAGATGTAAGTTGATGACATAGAAGGTTTTTACTGTTCTGTTTTCAGCAACACAAGCAGCGGCAGGCATCTGACAAAGAACAGCAGATCAACCAGGACCACGATTCCTACGGACAGCTGCAACACGACCTTGAGTCCACTTTGCAAACCATCGCCAAGGAGACGGCTGACATCAAGCATTTGGAGGAACAGTTGACAGGCGGTGGGTAAACTCTGTGCAGTCTGCGTACTGGACCTGGAATAGTGGATAGCCCAGAAAGATCAGCTGTGTAAAGGTTTCTCTTTTAGTCCCAAAAGTCATCCATGGGTTGAAATTCCATCAAGACCCCCTCCCGCGAAAAGAAACAACAAAAAACAAAACAAAAACCCAGTGATAAAAAAGAAAGCAAAATACACCCCCCCAAAAAACACATGCAAAAGAACATAAATGGAAAACAACCCAAAACAACAAACAGATTTATAACAACAGCAAAAAGGTAATTGCCATCAACCTTTTTATTTATACAGTCCTGGTTAATCTTTGATGTGTAACATTATTTCATGTGTCAGTGAAGAACAAAAGGTGCAACTGGATAAGTAAATGTTTGTTTATCACCATTTTTTTGTTGTTGGTCACTTTGAAAAATGCACATGTTTGCGCATGTTTTGCATTGTCGTATTATTGTTCTTTTTAACCACAAGTGTGTTTGGATCAAGCTCCGGTACGACATGCGTGAGTATCATGACCTTTGCCTTGACCAGCTCAAAAACAACACAAATGTTGGCTCCTACTAACACATTTTTCTTCTGCTTGCAGATCAAATTGAGCAGAATGAGTCACTCAAGTCCGAGCTGGACGACATAGTGAGCGGTCTCCAAGGTTACCTGGAAGGGGTGAAAGGTCAGAGTGTGCAGCACCGGCAGGACTTCCAGATGCTGCTGCAGGAGAAAGAGGCCCTGGAGGAGAAGGTCCGGCGCCTGGAGGCCGAGCTCAGCATCCTGGACACTGAGGCACAGAATGCCAAAATTCTGCAGAAGGTGGGTGGTCTTTTCACAGAATGCCAAAATTCTATGAACTATGGCTGGTTTTTTAACAGAATGCCAAAACTTTATAAAAGGTGGGTGGTCTAGCTTTTCACAGAATGCCAAAATCCTACAGAAGCTGGGGAGTCTTTTCACAGAATGCCAAAATTTTACAGAAGGTAGGTCTTTTCAGTTTTGCAATAGATGGGTGTTTTTTTCACAGAATGCAAAATTTTATGAAAGGTGGGTGGTCTTTTCACAGCATGCCAAAATTTTGCAAAAAGGTGAGCAGTCTTAGTGGAATGGCAAAGTTTTGCAAAAAGTTCTCTCTCTTTTTTTTTTTAGTGGAATGCTAAAGTTTTTCAGAAGGTCTTTTGATGGAGTGCCAAATTTTTACAAAAAGCAACTGGTCGTCTAGTGGCATGGCAGTGTTTTGCAAAATGAGGATTGACTTTCATCAGCAAGCCAAGGTTCAGCAAAAGGAGAGTTGTCCTTTAATGGAATGCCAAAGGTGGGTGGTGTTTGAACAGAACACCATACAGTCTTGCAAGAGGTGGATGCTTTGTCAGGTAGAGCATCAAACTTGTGCAAAATGTGTCATCAGCTTTATACATCTGTCTTCTTTTTTTATTTAATTTCTTTTTAAATATTTCGTCCGTTTGGCTGTCCATTGCTTTATTTCTTAAGAGATCTGTTTTGTGTTTTGAGACCACACCATACCCCCAGCAGAAAGAGTTTTGGTGTAGCTTGTTGCAATTGTTTTGTTTATTTTTGCCTTGACCCCAGAGGTGGAGTAACACTGGCCTGTGCAGTGTCAGTTTCTGGGCCACGGCAGCTTTATCAGCTTGCTCTTGATTAATGACACTCATACCTCTGTGATGGGGACCAGGCCTGTGGATAAATGATAAAGTGAGTGTGGGGTGTGTGGGTAGGGGATAAAAGTGTCAGTCTTACGGTTATGCACTGGGCCTTTAGACTGCATTGGAATGATCGGCTAGTCGGGGAACAGTTCGTGGCTGAGGAGATTGTAGTGGTGTGGATTATGTGGACGTGTGATAAAGGTGTGGTTTGAGTGATGTGGTGTGTGTGTGTGTGTGTGTGTGTGTGTGTGTGTGTGTGTGTGTGTGTGTGTGTGCTTGCATATGTGTGTGCATCTGTGTGCATGCATGCATGCATGTGTGTGTGTTTGTGAGTGTGTGTGTGCATCTATGTGTGTGTGTGCATCTGTGTGTGTGCGTCCATGCATGTGTGTGTGTGTGTGTATATGCGTGTGTGTGTGCATGCATGTGTGTGTGTGTGTGTGTATGCGTGCATGCATGTGTGTGTGCATGTGTGCTGCTTAGTTTTGATTTTGTTCTGTCCTAATTTCCAGCAACTGGAAGAGGCAGAGAAGGAGCTGAGCAAGACCCATATCGCCAGCCAGAACCTGCACGAGGACCTGCACAGGTCGCGCCAGAAGGACCTGGAGGTGCAGGAGCGTCTGGAGGAAGCTGAGGAGGAAGTGAAGCGACTGAATAACAGCCTGGCTGAAACGGAGAAAAAAGCTCAGGTGACCGAGGATGCTTTGACTTTGAGTGTTTTTGTTGTGTCTGCTGTCAAAACTGTTGAGTGTGTTGATCAGGACTTTTTTCTCTCCCTTTTTTATCAGTTAGAAGGGCAGCTTGATTTATTCTTTGGTGCTGAAACACATGTAGGATGTATAAAAACTTTCACACAAAACCTTGCATGTTCACGGTGCCAGATCCTTAGTGAATACATGTAAACTCTCGCAAGCTAAAACTACCCAAAAGACATTCTTACCAACAAAGTACAAACAATCCCAACCCACCCACCCCCTTTTGTAAAGTGCAACTATACGTAGTAGTTAAATGTAGAAATATAATTACACAGTTAAAAAAGAAGAAGTATTTATGGCAGCATCCTTCACTCAAAACACACCGTTGCAGGCGTACATCACACACAATTGCATCCACAATCCTGCCTCAATAAGTAATAGTAGATCCAAATATATTAAAAGGTTAAAAAGAAGTCTATCAGGACAAACACAACATGCAAATTTTGGGGGTAATCCCCTTTATCAAACTGCAAAACGACACTTAAACAGTTAAACAGTGAAAAATGATTAAAGATGAGATGAGAAGCTAAACCACTTATCTGTTTTTGGTTGAGCTACATTGTTTTCCTGTCCAGGGCTTGGAAGCATTGCGTATAGGAAACAGTGTTGCATTTCCTTTGAGGTCAACTATTTTGTTGTGCTGGGATTTTGTTGCACTGTTTAGCAAAATGAGGACATGGTGGTAGTAGGGATCAGGGGGGTGTCTCAGTCCACTAAGTGCTTTATGTATGACTTTTCCCTTGAGGTCAGCTGTTTTGTCCTACTGGGATTTTGCTGCACTGTTTAGCAAAAGAGATGGTGGTGGTGGTGATGGTGGGGGTGTCCACTAAATGCTTTATGTATTACATCAACCTTTTCCTCTGCTCAGGCGGAGAAGAAGGCGATTGAGCGTCAGCTGCAGGCGGAGCGAGAGCGGCTGGAGAAGATGACACAGCGGGTCCAAGACGCCAACCGACAGGACCTTGAGGCCAAGAAACTCCTCGCTCAGCTTGAGGCTGCCAAGGTCAGGATCACCCTCCCCCCCCCCCCCCCCCCACGCACACACACATGCACACACACACCTTTCACCATTCCAGTCTCCCTCTCTCTTGCAGTGCAAATTGTTTCTTAATACTTTTATTGCTTCGTGACTTTGTATCTTTCACACATGCCTCTCGATCTTCATGACTGTCTTTTTGTACACTTACCTCTTCATGCCTTTGTGTCTCTGTACTCTTATCTCTTCATGCCTTTGTGTCTCTGTACTCTTGTCTCTTCATGCCTTTGTGTCTCCATGCACTTACCTCATCATGCCTTTGTGTCTCTGTACTCTTGTCTCTTCATGCCTTTATGTCTCCATGCACTTACCTCATCATTCCTTTGTGTCTCTGTACTCTTACCTCATCATGCCTTTGTGTCTCTGTACTCTTGTGTCTCCATGCACTTATCTCATCATGCCTTTGTGTCTCTGTACTCATATCTCTTCATGCCTTTGTGTTTCCATGCTCTTATCTCTATGTGCCTTAGTGTCTCCATACTTTATCTGTTCACGCCTTTGTTCTTCTTACAATTATCTCTTCATGAGTTTGTGTCTTCATACAATTATCTCTTCATGAGTTTGTGTCTTCATACAATTATCTCATTATGCCTTTGTGTTTCCATGCTCTTACCTCTTCATGCCATCTCTTCATGCCATCTCTTCATGCCACCTCTTCATACCTTCGTACGCTTATCTCTTTGTGCCTTTGTGTCTCCATACTCTCACCTCTTCACACCTTTGTCTGTCCATACTCTTACCTCTGCATGCCACCTCATCATGCCTTTGTGCCTCTGTACTCTTACCTTTCCATGGCTTTGTGTCTCCATATGCTTACCTCTCCATGGCTTTGTGTCTCCATACTCTTACCTCTTTGTGCCTTTGTGTCTCCATACTCTTACCTCTTTGTGCCTTTGTGTCTCCATACTCTTACCTCTTTGTGCCTTTGTGTCTCCATACTCTTACCTCTTTGTGCCTTTGTGTCTCCATACTCTTACCTCTTTGTGCCTTTGTGTCTCCATACACTTACCTCTTTGTGCCTTTGTGTCTCCATACACTTACCTCTTTGTGCCTTTGTGTCTCCATACTCTTACCTCTTTGTGCCTTTGTGTCTCCATACGCTTACCTCTCCATGCCTTTGTGTCTCCATACGCTTACCTCTTTGTGCCTTTGTGTCTCCATACTCTTACCTCTTTGTGCCTTTGTGTCTCCATACTCATACCTCTTTGTGCCTTTGTGTCTCCATACGCTTACCTCTTTGTGCCTTTGTGTCTCCATACTCTTACCTCTTTGTGCCTTTGTGTCTCCATACTCTTACCTCTTTGTGCCTTTGTGTCTCCATACACTTACCTCTTCATGCTCACATACCTGCATCGTCTTGCACCAGTGGGTGGAGGTGGAGAGTGATGATGTGTGTGTTGCATTGCATGGCAGGCGCTGAACACGTCGCTGCGGGACCAGATGGAGGACCTGCAGCAGAAGCAGCAGCAGGAGGAGGACTCAGGCTTCAAGCCCAGTGAACTCAAGAAGCGGCTGCGCAAGTTCACCCACGACTTCAAGACCAACAAGGTGCGGCTCTGCTCCCGCTCTGTCGTCAGGGGCATTGAAAGGGTCGACGGCTTCCTTGCTTTGTTTTCTCTGCTTCTTTGGGTGACGATTTCGGTGTATTTTACGCATTTGTTTTTATTATGGTTTTTCTTCTTTTGGAGGGCTTGGGATGTTAGAGGATTTTTTTAATATTTTTTTATTGCCCTGATATAACTTTAATGGTTGACTGGGTGTAAAACACCAAGTTACTTCTTTTTTTTTCATCATTTTTCTGTCCTTTGTTTTTTGGTTGAGATAGGGAGTTTCATACAGGAGAATATGCTGCTGCACTTTGATTAGGGAGTTGTTGGGACACAGGACAAGGCGGGTGCTGGTGGGTGTGGGTGTGGGTTGTGGGTGTACGGGTGGGGTGGGTGGGTTGATAGCTGCAGATCTGTCTGGTATTGAGTGAGACCTGACTTGGTGTCTGTGATTCAAGCTCTGTGTTGGTGTTTGTGATTCAAGCTCTGTTTTTACAGACTCCCACTGTGGCAGAATGATTTAATGGAAGACTTTAAGTCTTTCGGTCGGGTATGTTCCAGGCATTTAACCCTGAATGTGCACTGGCAGCACACACAAAAGATCCTTCACCCACCACCAAAGCCAAAAAAGAGTTTCAGAAAATAAATGTCCTTGCTTCTGTTGCATGAAGTTTGTGAATGTTTAAGGTCTCCTCGTGTCATGTTGAAGGCTTTTTTGTGAATGTTTGTTTAAGGTCTGCTCATGTCGTATTGAAAGTCTGTACCTGTGTGTTGATTTGCTGCATCATGTTGTGTCAGGCTATGTTTACTTATATTGATGTACATGCAGAATAATTTGTATCAAGATCTGTAGCACCGCTGGTTTCCTGGATAATTTTCAGAGTCCGGGATCCCCAGTGAACAAGGACGATTTCATTGGAGCGTCCTTCAAGGAGATTTATCAGACAGCACAGGACAAGCTCAACAAAAGCATGCGTGAGGCTGAGGAAGTGAAAAAGGCCAAGGCCAAGGTCAGCTGAAGCATTGTTTCCCCCTAAAACCTTCTGTGGTATCAAAGCCAAATGATTTGCATGTGACCAATCAAGTTAATGTACTGACCTAATGTACAATTTTGACAAAAATAACAACAGCATCAAACATGATAATGTACATGAAGTTGTTTTTTGTTGTTGTTTTTGTGATAATATACGTGAAGTTGTTTTTTGTTGTTGTTTTTTGTCTGCCAGAAATTGTGACTTTGCAGTATGTTTTTGGTAAAATACTTTGTCTGATTTAATACACATGCTTATTCTGCCATCTGGTTATGCATTTGCTTTTCTGACTGACATGAAAGTGCATGTGAAACAAAAAAACAGAATGTTCATTCTCTCACCTGCATTCTCTCACATTTGAGTATAGCTAACTTACAGCCCAATAGACTGAAGCCGTGGTAGGTTTTGAGGACGTCCCACCACAAACATAGACTGAACTCATAATAATAATAAATGCAAATATAAATCGCCAAATCCCTCAGTGATACATGTGTGAGACTCAAAGTGCAATATATAAGACATTACAATACACAACTGAATTTGATAACGCACTATGAAGGTCACTTTGTATCCACTCTGTAACCCCATGCCATCTTGCTCTGCCTGTGAACTACTGTCACATGTCAGTGTTCTGTGTGTGTGTGTGTGGTGTGTGTGTGTGTGTGTGCATGTGATTGGTCTCTCTGTCTTGCTCTGCCTGTGAACCAGTGTCACACTCATGTATCTCTCCACCTTGCTCTAACCGTGTTGCATTGTCACACACATTGGTGTCTGTTGCAGGCGGAGGCAGAGGTTCAGACCATGAAGGAGAGGCTGAAGCAGGCAGAGACGCAGCTCAAGAGCCATGACAACAAAAAGGTACAGAGCTCTTTGCCACACAGGTGGCCACAGGGGAAAGTGAAGAAGTTTTGTACAGAGCTCTTTGCCACACAGGCAGCAGCTAATGCTACCACAGAGCGAAGTACAGAAGTTTTGTACAGAGCTCTTTGCCACACAGGCAGCAGCTAATGCTACCACAGAGCGAAGTACAGAAGTTTTGTACAGAGCTCTTTGCCACACAGGCAGCAGCTAATGCTACCACAGAGCGAAGTACAGAAGTTTTGTACAGAGCTCTTTGCCACACAGGCAGCAGCTAATGCTACCACAGAGCGAAGTACAGAAGTTTTGTACGGAGCTCTTTGCGACACAGACTAATACTGCCACAGAGCAAAGTACAGAAGTTTTGTACAGAGCTCTTTGCCACGCAGGCAGCACCAGATACAGCCACAGAGTAAAAGATGGACATTTTATTTTGTCTTAGCCTGTGTTTCATGACTGGTTGACATTGTGCTGTTAATGTATGCTGGGAATAGAGAAGGCACTATTGAACTATCCAGTAGCAGCAGTGGTAGCAGTAGTGGTAGTACTTGTATCATGTCATCATCATCATAAATATTAATAAAAGAAATGGATAAATAATAAAAAAGAAGCAAAACATAAACTCATGAAGAATACTAACAATGCAGTTTTTTTTTTTTAAGTGCCTACCCAGTGACTCAAAGCACTGGACAACATGAACACACATAATGTACATTGAGATAAAGATTTGTATTTATTTGAACACACATAATGTACATTTAGATAAAGGTTTGTTATTTTTTTATTATCACACAACAGATGCACACAGGCACACATGACCTGTACATACATGCACACATGCACACACAGACATACACGCATGCATGTATACACACACACACACACAAAAAAAAACAAAAAAAAAAACCCACACACATGCACATACAAACACACGCAGTCACACATGTACACACACACACATGTGCATGCACGTAGACACCCCGTCTCCACCGCCCCCCCCCCCCCCCCACCGACACACACACACATGCATACATGCACGCAGGCACACGCATACCCACACTTGCGGACACATGAATGCGTGCGCGTGCACACACATACACAAACACACACACACTCAGAATGCTGTGTGTTGCTGTGTGTCAGGCTGACGAGGAGAAGAAGCGGCTGCAGGATGAGATCAGCCGACTGCAGGCCTCCATCAAACAACTGAAGGAGGTGAGTGAGTCAACATGGTGCTTAACAGCAACAGAAACCATAAGGCCTATTGGGGATTGGTATAAGGGGGGGAGGGGGTATGGAGGTAGGGGAAGAGGGCATGTCCACTCCCGCTTTAAGTACCTGGCCTACCTACGCAGTTGAACACCATGCTGTTTTGTTGCAGCTCTTTTTATTTGGTTGTCTCAGCTTGAATGCATTGAACAAAACCAAAACCAAAAAAATGACTGACACCCCCCCCCCCAACCCCCCACCAAGGAAAGACAGTAGAAAGGGCAAGAGTATTAACAAAACTGTGACCTCTGGTCAGGCAAAAAATATAGGTATGAAAACAGATGTATACACAGATGGCGCCTGCTTATGGTTCCACATTTTTTTCTTCTGTGATTGGACAAGGGGCAGAACTGATGCTGTTGATGCAGAGGTTACTGAGTCTGTACTTGCACCATGACAGATGGAGTTGTACTTTAGTTCTGTGATGGTGCACAGCTGTTCCCAGATGCCTCTTTAGTTAAAGCCAGTGCCCCAGAATCTAGGTCAGCTACGCAGGTGGCCCCACTTGAGATATCCCATAGCTGAGCGGTCCGGCCACGGACATGCTGCTGCTGCTGCCAGCAGTAAATTATAGCAGCCGTCTTTCACCCCCTCCCTTTCCCAGCGCCATCTCACCACAGAGTTGTACAGCAGACCATTGAAAAGTTCTTAGTTTGAAGTTTACACAGACACCAAATATGCTTGGTACAATAGTTTAAGTTTTCATGCAGCAACAAAACCATTTCATGCAAAAATCACACAAAACATCCCATTGTGCACAGTACACACACAAAAAGTACGAAACGTATCCAATTATTGTGAGGGGCTGCTTTTTTTCTCAACAAAACAACATATATACACCACAACATCAATATATCTGCTACAGGAAGCACTCATTTAAAATCCAGCCCAACTCTCAAAGAAAAACTCACAGGGGGTGTAAACAGTACACCATTTTGGCAAGAGGGCCTTTCATGCAAACTATGAAAATGTGCACAGTACACACATAAAACGTACAAAACAAAGCAACATTGAAAAACAGCAAACATGCATCACAACATCAATATGTTCACTACTGGAAACACTCACTTAAAATACAGAAAGCGCCGAGTACACTCAGCAGCCCACAAGTTAAAAATTAGAAGCAGCCGGCTAGTACTGACCACTGCTGGTACTGACCTAGATTCCACTGACAGAGCAGCTATGTGGAGGAACTAAAAATAGCTCAGCCAGTGAGCTGCTAAAGCGCCCGATTTTAAGCCTGTGGAACAGCCGTGGGTGAACAGTTCCTTTGACTTTGGTTTGACCTCCCACAGGGCGGTGTTCCTGTGCGCATTGTGTACGCCCCATCAGATGGCAGTGTTGACAGAGCCTCGTCGCTGGACTCAGATGAGAAGATGTTGTTTGATGAGCTTCAGCGTGAGTTGATGGATCTGAAGCGCCACATGCGTCAGCAGGACCAGGATGCATCCCGCAAGGTGGGTGCTGCACAACTTCCTGTTCCTGGTTGTGTAGGGGGTGTGAGAGATGTGGGGGTGTGAAGTGGATGTGAGAGTGTATGTGTGTGTCTGTGTATGTGTTTATATACAATACTTGTGTGTGTTGTGTTGGTGTGTGTGTGTGTGTCTGCTCCCAGTAACTGTGCAGTGATGGAGGTGGAGAGTTTGTGTGTGTGTGCATGTGTGAATTGGATGTGAGAGAGTTTGTGTGTGTGCACGCATGTGTGTGTTTGCATGTGTGTGTGTGTGGGCATATGTGTGTGTGTGTATGCATGTGTGTGTGTGTGTGTGTGTGTGTGTGCGTGTGCGTGTGCCTCTGTGGTGCTAGTAGCTAGTCCCACATGCAGGTGACAGAGTGTTAAGAGGTGATGCTGTTTCCCGTCTCAGCCTCAGATAAGGTGGACTGAGTCTGGCTGCCATGCATGTGATTTAGTGTTAGTACACTGCTGGTAGGCAATGCTGCTTCTGTCTCATTCACTGTGTGAAGTGGATGGCAACGTCTCACTGTCTGCCCCTGGACTGTGCAGGTGATGGAGGCGGAGACGGAGGCGGCACACTGGCAGGAGGAGCTGAAGGCCAAGCAGCAGCAGTTGGAGGAGGAGATGGAGAAGCACAGGCAGGAGGCGGAGCTCTTGAGGGTCAGTGTCGCTGTGCTCAAAAACAATAGAAGAGTGGGAAGTAATGGTAGTATTAATGGTAATTTCTGTGTAGCGTGGTATCTCACTGACAAGGGTCAGCACACCGTGCTTTACTAAATCATGTCAAATGTACAAATTATATATATATGCAAGCTTAAAAATTAATGGTATATAAATATGATGTAGTATTCCTCACATACACATGCATGCAGACATGCACCTGCACACACACACACGCATGCACAAACACACACACACGCATGCACAAACACACACACACGCATGCACAAACACACACACACACATGCACAAATGCACACACACACAAACGCACATACACACACACACACACACACAACTGCACACACACAAATGCACACGTACACACACACGCACACACACACACACACATGCACGCAAACATGCATGACAACCATTGACCATAGTGCACACCTGTGTGCAGGAGAAGCAGGAGGCGCGTATCCAGGTGATAGCCCAGGACCTGGACCAGGCACAGTACGCAGCAGACACACTGCAGCAGGTGCTCAATGAGCGGGAGGCTGTTCTGCAGGACGAGCTGGGCGCTGCTGACATGTCCAACCAGATGATCTGTGAGTTCACTTGTTGTTTTGTTGATCGCTTTTATATAGCGCCGTTCTCCACTCTTCAGCAGACTCACTGCACCCGCATGTGATTCTGCGTGGGTGAATAGCTTTTCATGGCATGTTTTTGAATATCCATCGAAGTGGTGTACCAATTTCTGGGCTGAACAACTAGTGTGTGTGTATTTGTGTGTGTGTGTGTGATTTGTATGTTGATGATGTGGTGCAGTGGTGTGTGTGTTTCATAGCTGCGGTGACATGGACAAAGTAGTTTAGTGTTACCTTGATGTTACATTTCATAAATGTTTTATGTCTGTTCACAAGCTGGTATTAGACAAGAACAAGAAAAAAATCAATATGTAAGTAAGTTAAATGAACTTATCGACAAGACTATGAAGAATGAATGTAACAGTAAAATAGTTATTGATGCCATGTTGCATTGGTGCACTCACAGTGTTATGTGTTGTGTTGGTAAACTAATGTGATGATTATCACATTAATAAAGTAATTTGCTGTTGCATTGATCATGACATGTTATATATATTGTCAGCTTATTGGGCGATTTAGGCGGGGTTGACTCCCTTGACTTTTGCCCGGCATCGCTTAAGTCCCTTGGCTGCTTTTACTTCCGGTGCCTACTTTCTTCACAATGGAAGGTGGTGACACTGAATTTGCGAATTTTACACTGCCAACTTTAAAGGCATTTTTGGAGGCCCAGTCATAATGTGTCTAGCAATAAGCAATGACTTGTTGCTCATGATACAGGATGCCCCAAAATGCATTTTTTCTACGAACTCGTGATCTTCTGGCCAGCCAAAAAACTGCGCAAAGACACTTTTTTTTCCACCCTCCATCCCCTTTCCATGGTAATTTTTGCAACTGCAGCAGTATTGGCGTTTGTACTGCTTCATGATTTTGGTTCAACTTCCACTGTTATACACAGCGTAAAACAACGCCTACTCAGAGATTGGCCCCGGAAGTGCGCTTCAACCTTTCGCAACTTCTTGCACGAAAGATTACAAAGCGCATTCACTCTAGCAAACCAGCTTCGCTGAATCGCCCAATAGCCTGGGGTTAACCTAATAGACCCCCAGACTGTTCAGTGTGTCTCTTTCCCCTTTCAGCACTGTTCACTGTGTCCCTCTGCCCCTTCAGCACTGTTCAGTGTGTCTCTCTCCCCTTTCAGCACTGTTCAGTGTGTGTCTCTTTCCCCTTTCAGCACTGTTCAGTGTGTCCCTCTGCCCCTTCAGCACTGTTCAGTGTGTCTCTCTCCCCTTTCAGCACTGTTCAGTGTGTGTCTCTTTCCCCTTTCAGCACTGTTCAGTGTGTCTCTTTCCCCTTTCAGCACTGTTCAGTGTGTCTCTCTCCCCTTTCAGCACTGTTCAGTGTGTGTCTCTTTCCCCTTTCAGCACTGTTCAGTGTATCTCTTTCCCCTTTCAGCACTGTTCAGTGTGTCTCTCTCCCCTTTCAGCACTGTTCAGTGTGTCTCTCTCCCCCCTTCAGCACTGTTCAGTGTGTCTCTCTCCCCCTTCAGCACTGTTCAGTGTGTCTCTCTCCCCCTTCAGCACTGTTCAGTGTGTCTCTCTCCCCTTTCAGCACTGTTCAGTGTGTGTCTCTTTCCCCTTTCAGCACTGTTCAGTGTGTCTCTTTCCCCTTTCAGCACTGTTCAGTGTGTCTCTCTCTCCCCTTCAGCACTGTTCAGTGTGTCTCTATCCCCCTTCAGCAGTGTTCAGTGTGTGTCTCTTTCCCCCTTCAGCAGTGTTCACTGTGTGTGTTCATACTTTCAGCGGCCCAGGAGGAGGAGCTGGCACGTCTGTACAACATCCTGGAGGCGCAGCGAGGGGAGATTGAGAACCTCAACCAGATGCTGGACTACCTGGCCACCCAGGGGCCCGATGGAGGTTCGCTCTCGTTAACCTGCTTCAGTGCTTTCTGCTGACCACTCTCATTCAGCTGGATATGGGGTGGGAGGGTGGGGGTGTACATTGCAGTGCATGTGGGGTGTACACTGCAGTGCATGTGGGGTGTACACTGCAGTGCATGAGGGGTGTACACTGCAGTGCATGTGGGGTGTACACTGCAGTGCATGAGGGGTGTACACTGCAGTGCATGAGGGGTGTACACTGCAGTGCATGAGGGGTGTACGCTGCAGTGCATGTGGGGGTGTACACCGAGGTGCATCTGGGGGTGTACACCACACGGAGGTGCATGTGGGGGTGTAGATTGCAGTGAGTGCAGGAGATGATGTACTTGGGGTGAGTGGGTGGTGGTGTGTACATTGCAGTGAACACAGGAGGTGATGGGTTTGGGGTGAGTGGGTGGATGGGTGGGAGTGTGTACACAGCAGTGGATACAGGAGGTGATGGGTTTTGGGTGAGTGGGTGGATGGGTGGGAGTGTGTACACAGCAGTGGATACAGGAGGTGATGGGTTTGGGGTGAGTGGGTGGGTGGGAGTGTGTACACAGCAGTGGATACAGGAGGTGATGGGTTTGGGGTGAGTGGGTGGGTGGGAGTGTGTACACAGCAGTGGACACAGGAGGTGATGGACTTGGGGTTGGGAGTGTATACATGCAGTGGGTGCCGGAGATGATGGGGTGGGTAGGTGGGAATGGGTGCAGATGATAGACTTGGAGTGAGTGGGTGGGTGGGAATGGGTGGAGGAGATGATGGGGTGGGTAGGTGGGTGGGAATGGGTGCAGATGTTGGACTTAGGATGAGTGTGTGGGTGGGAATGGGTGTAGGAGATGATGGGGTGGATGTGTGGGTGGGAATGGGTGCAGATGACTGACTTTGCTTGAGTGGGCGGGGGCCTGAGTGTAGGGGTGATGGGGTGGATGGATGCAGGTGGCAACAAACCTGCGGTGAGTGGGAGGGAGTGGAGAAGATGACACCTATTTCAAAAATAATCTGATTCCACAATGCCTCTGCCCCCTTCAAAGTCCTTCTTAGCTTCTTCACTGGCACAGGAGAGGTGGGGGCGGAGCTTGAAGGGGGGCTATGTAGGAATCACCCGGTTCATCTCACTGCTACACAGAGGTCTGACAGAACTCTGTGTGTACTTGTGTGTCTTTGCCTCACCCTTTAAGCAGCTCCATGCACAGGTTTGCTAATGCTAAATCCATCCCCTAGTTTCATTTTAACGATAACCTGTGAGCGCTGGCCGTGCAGTCAGCCTGCGTCAGAAGCCTAACTGTGTGTGTGCCTGCTGACAGTGGGTCCAGGGTTCGACGACGAGCTGTGGCGAATCCGGCAGGAGGTGAACAAGCTGAAGGAGACGCTGGCCATGCAGTCCGCCTACGTGCAGGGCATGCCCAACTCCAGCAGCTTCGCCTCGCAGGCGGGCCTGCCCCCGCCCTTTGTCACCTCCGTGGGCACCGGCATGGGCGGCGGCCTGGTGGGTGCGGCTGCAGGAGGTGATGGACTCGGGGTGAGTGGGTGTGGGGTGAGAGTGGGCGTGGGGTGAGAGTGGGTGTGGGGTGAGAGTGGGTGTGGGGTGAGAGTGGGCGTGGGGTGAGAGTGGGTGTGAGGGGTGAGAGTGGGCGTGAGGGGTGAGAGTGGGCGTGAGGGGTGAGAGTGGGCGTGGGGTGAGAGTGGGTGTGTGGTGTGAGTGGGTGATGGGTGAGAGTGGACGTGGGGTGAGAGTGGGCGTGAGGGGTGAGAGTGGGCGTGGGGTGAGAGTGGGCGTGGGGTGAGAGTGGGTGTGGGGTGAGAGTGGGTGTGGGGTGAGAGTGGGTGTGGGGGGTAAGAGTGGACATGGGGGTTGAGAGTGGGCATGGGGTGAGAGTGGGCATGGGGGGTGAGTGAGTGTGGGTGAGAGTAGGCATGGCATGAGTGGGTGTGAGGGTGGGTGTGGGGTGAGAGTGGGCATAGTGTGAGAGTAGACATGGGGTGAGAGTGGGTGTGGGGTGAGAGTGGGTGTGGGGTGGGGTGAGAGTGGGGGTGGGGTGAGAGTGGGCATGGGATGAGAGTGGGTGTTGGGTGGGGGTGGGTTGAGTGGGTGTGGGGTGAGAGTGGGTGAGTGGGGTGGGGTGAGAGTGGGTGTTATGTGAGAATGAGTGTGGGTGACAGTGGGTCCAGGAGGTGATGAACTTGAGGTATGGAGTGTGGGATGAAATTGGGTGTTGGGTGAGAGTTGGTGGAAGTGTGTGTGAGTGGGTACAGGAGGTGTGAGGACTTGGGGTGAGCAAGTGTGGGATGGGAGTGGGTGGAGGGTGAGAGTGGGTGTGGGATGAGAGTTGGTGTGGGGTGGGAGTGGGTGCATGGTGAGAGTGGGTGAGAGTGGGTGAAGGTTGACTTTGGGTGACTGAGGGTGGGATGAGGGTGGGTGGAAGTGTGTGAGAGTGGGTGCATGGTGAGAGTGGGTGAGAGTGGGTGCAGGTTGACTTTGGGTGACTGAGGGTGGGATGAGGGTGGGTGGAAGTGTGTGAGAGTGGGTGCAGGAGGTGATGGACTAGGGTTGATGAGTGGCGTGTGCATTGGAGTGGTTGTGGGATGAGAGTGGGTGGGAGTGGATGCAAGTGGTGAGTGGGTGGGTGGGATTGTGTACCTTGGAGTGGGTGCATGAGGTGATACACTAGGGGTGAGTGGGTGGGTGGGATTGTGTACCTTGGAGTGGGTGCATGAGGTGATACACTAGGGGTGAGTGGGTGGGTGGGATTGTGTACCTTGGAGTGGGTGCATGAGGTGATACACTAGGGGTGAGTGGGTGGGTGGGATTGTGTACCTTGGAGTGGGTGCATGAGGTGATACACTAGGGGTGAGTGGGTGGGGGGAGTGTACATTGGAGTGGGTGCATGAGGTGATGCACTTGGGGTGAGTGGGTGGAGGCCTGAGTGTGTGTGTGTGTAGATGAGGTGGGTGGGTAGAATGCACGAGGCAACAAACTTAGGATAAGTGGCAGGTGTGCAGAAATTGATGGATGAGGGGGCACAGGTGCTGGTGTTGTGATGCACAAGGCAGCAAAACCCTACATGTTAACCCAGAAGAACACTTCATCTTCCTCGCAGGCCTCTCGCAGAGCAGTGAGCTCCACCGGCGTCGGAAGCCAGCCAGGATCCTCCCAACCCCCTCGCCAGGGTTTCTCCACTGGCATGCCCCTCAGGGGCTCAGCCCCACCCTCCCTGGCCCCTGGGGCCGAGCGTCTGGCCGCCCAGCCCTCCGTTCAGGGGCCAGGGTCTGCGGCCCAGCACCAGAGGCAGGTGTCCGGCACCGGCCCGTCAGTCACGCCCTTGTCCCGCTCCGGACAGGTAGGTGGAAGCTCGTGAGGAAGTGAATTTTTCTTGGACACTGTCGATGTGGGGAACGTCAGCGAAAAATTGTCTGTGGGTGGTCATAAGTTTACTGTATCACTGGTAAAGTTGTTTTGTTTCTTCAAACCAATGTCGTAAACTTGATCATTCTCTCCCAGGGACAGTTTGTTGGTTTTTGCCTCACGTCCTTTCCTTTCATGGGCACAGTTTGATGGTTTTCCCTCCCAAAACTGAACAGGCCTGGTGGAGTGCTGCCCAACTTGACATCCTTTAAGTGTATTCAGTATCGCACTCCCAGCAGCAGCTGCCGGCCTGCATGCTCTCCTGTTGTCACCAGCTGAAACAGTTGGTTACATCCCAGCTCCCCTTCTGTTTGTGTACAGATGGAAAATTGTTTGTAAACAAACAAGTGGAACATTGCCTTGACCAAAAATTGCTTTGTTTGTAAACAGACATCAGGCAGAGCAATTCCCTGACTTGAAATTGCTTTGTAAAAGATGTCAGGCAGAACATTTCCCTGACCTGAAGTTGCTTTGTAAACAGACATCAGGCGGAACATTCCCATGACCCAAAATTGCTTTGTTTGTAAACAGACATCAGGCGGAACATTCCCATGACCCAAAATTGCTTTATTTGTAAACAGACATCAGGCGGAGTGGACCCTAGAAAAAGAGTTAGCATCAAGGTATGCACACACTCTGCACTGTACTGTCTGCAGGCTTTTTTACAAACACTGTCGTGTGGAGGCATGAAGCACTTGCCAGCAGGCACGTTTGTGTCAGCACGGAGATTGGGGCTTTGGTTAAGAATGGGGGTTTAAACAGCCACACAAGATCATTTTGGGGTGAACAAACACTGTCATAAACTTGTCAGTGAACATTTTAAAGCATGTGTGTGTGTGTGTGTGTGTGAGAGAGAGAGTGAGAGAGTGATGAGTAAGAGACAGAGGCTAGAGAGAGAGAGGGAGAGAGAACCTAGAGTGAGAGAGAGAGAATGATGTTTGAGTGAGAGAGAGAGAGAGAGAGAGAGAGAGAGAGAGAGAGAGAGAGAGAGAGAGAGAGAGAGCAAGAGCAAGAGAAATGTTAAGTGGTCACTGAGATTTTCTCTCTCAAGTATTGCTTTGAAAATAAGATGAGTTAAAAAAAATATATCTCAATAATCTGGAATGCCATTCATAGGATTACTGGACTATATGCTGCATATTGTGGGGCAAAATTCCAATATGTGTTCAGGTGTAGTGGTGTGGGAATTGTGTTTTGCACCGTTACAGATATAATTAGTGCTGCAGCCTTTATTATGGAATAACCACTGTATGGTAATGAAGATGGCACACAGTTCAGCATGCAAGTACTAACATGGATTGGTTCACACTGGGGGCATGGGAATTTGGTTTAAAGGGCACTGGAGTTTTTCATATGAAACCTTACTCATAATAGTTTACAGCTTTATACAAAACCTTTGATGACAGTTACAGTCAAGTGATGCACAGACAATAACTACAGTTTTATTTCATTGTGAACTTTGGCATTTTAGAAGCTTCAGTATAAGCAAACTAAACAAATTGAACTAAACCCTTTCTCGTTTTTGCACATGCAGTCACAGGTGTGTGCATTTTGGTGGATCGGGCAAGATCAGTAACTACCACAGAATTAATGTTTTCCACGATTGGAATATGGTTTTTATCACCATTAACTTTGTGTTGTTTGTGGTTTAGACGTTCCCTAGGGCTGTGTTCAGAGTGTGAAAAGTGAGCACTGGTGGCCAGGTTTGGGGTTTATAAACTGTCAAGCAGACACAGAGTGTTTGTTTGAGCTTTTTGTGCCTATTGTGAGATTGGGGGGCTGGGGGGGGGGAACCCAGCTGTTTGGATTATTGCAGAACGGAACTGTTTCTGCTGGTAAAGTGTACGTGCAATCCAGATATAAAGGTACAGAACTCAACCACAAGGATGGCTTTTCTTCTGCTTCTTTTTTTTTTTTTTTTAGGGGGGGGGGGGTAGTTGTTTTAATAAAAAAAATAATATAATAATATGTATAGGACACATTGAATGCTTTTTCCCCAGTCTAAGCAAACATAAGAATGTTGTTGACAACAGTAACGCAGTCTGCTTCAGGCTTCAGCAAATGTTGTTTTGATACTTTTAATAATAAATACAGTCTCAGTTGCTCAACAAGGATAAAGACAAATATATCATTCATTCTTGACAGATTCAATGGGGTTTACAGGATGCTTAAATCCCTGTTACTGAGTCATTTCTGTGATGATTTTGTTTGTCGCCCTGTGAATGTTTTGAGTCATTTGACTTTTGAGATTACTTTAAAAACCAAAACAATAACAGCAACATCAACAGCAACACCTGTGTGCTTGGTGACACACCCCCCTATTTTGGGATGACATTCATTTTCAGAGTTCGGGCCTGGCTGGAGACGCCCGCATTAACTATGGGGGTCACCTAGGCAACGAGCGGCGTGAGTCCAAGGCTCCACCTGGCAGTCGCAGTGCAGTGGGCAGAAGGGAACGAACTGCACCTGGACAGCACAATTCACGCTCCTCTGAGAGAGGTAGGGGAAGACTGCGTGTTACCCTGGAGTACTGGGATGAGTCAGAGAGGTAGGGTAT
Source organism: Alviniconcha strummeri (assembly GCA_963584105.1). Classification (NCBI taxonomy): domain Eukaryota; kingdom Metazoa; phylum Mollusca; class Gastropoda; family Provannidae; genus Alviniconcha; species Alviniconcha strummeri. The sequence goes on from OY757551.1 coordinate 16,150,658, forward strand.
GCTGGTTACTGTGAGGTGCTGGGATGAGTAAAAGAGGTAGGGGAAGACTGGTTCCCTGGAGTGCTGGAGGGAGTCAAAGAGGTAGGGTATGCTGGTTACTGTGGAGTGCTGGAGGGAGTCAAAGAGGTAGGGTATGCTGGTTACTGTGGAGTGCTGGAGGGAGTCAAAGAGGTAGGGTATGCTGGTTACTGTGGAGTGCTGGAGGGAGTCAAAGAGGTTGGGTATGCTGGTTACTGTGGAGTGCTGGAGGGAGTCAAAGAGGTTGGGTATGCTGGTTACTGTGGAGTGCTGGAGGGAGTCAAAGAGGTAGGGTATGCTGGTTACTGTGGAGTGCTGGAGGGAGTCAAAGAGGTAGGGTATGCTGGTTACTGTGGAGTGCTGGAGGGAGTCAAAGAGGTTGGGTATGCTGGTTACTGTGGAGTGCTGGAGGGAGTCAAAGAGGTAGGGTATGCTGGTTACTGTGGAGTGCTGGAGGGAGTCAAAGAGGTAGGGTATGCTGGTTACTGTGGAGTGCTGGGAGGATTAAGAGAAGTAGGGTATGCTGGTTATTGTGGAGTGCTGGGAGGAGTAAGAGAAGTAGGGTATGCTGGTTACTGTGGAGTGCTGGGAATGGTAAGAGAGTTGGAAGGTATGCTGGTTGCTGTGGGGTGCATACATTTTGCTGCCTTCAAATGGGTGTCACTGTGGAGAAAAATCAGTTTTTGTTGGTATCAATGTAGAGAGGAACGAGACCAAAAGGAGTGTTGTAAGATGTAAGAGCTGCACATTTTGAGAATGCTGGGAACAGCAGGTAAAGAGTAACACTCCATTCAATGTGTAAATCACTACCAAAGGCAGCACATCAAGCAGCACCTGAAAATTGTCAGGCAACCTCTCATCTCCTCTTGCAGGGTCCTCTGCTGACAGGGCCAGCCGGTACTCGGTGGATCGGTCACGCCGCGCTGCCTCCGTCCCATCAGCCTTTGAGCCCGTCCATCGCCCCGAGCCCCACAACCCCCTGTCCTCGTCCCCGACCCGCGCCACCATCGGCCAGGCCCCGGTGCCCCAGCTGACCATCCCAGGCAGCATCGGCTTCGGCAGTCAGCCCTCCCAAGCCTCCGCCGCTCCATCTGCTGGGGTTGGCCTTGCTGGGGGCAGTGGCGGCGGGAGGGTCGACAGGGGCCAGGCAGCTTTCCCACAAGGCATCCCGGCCATGGGGTTCCAGGCCCTCTCTCGCGGCACCCAAGCAGGAGCGAGTGCAGGGTCGGGAGGAGGTGGAGGTGTCGCTCAGCAGCCGCTGGTGGTTCCCATGCCGATACCCGTGTATGCTGCCCCACCACCGCCCCAACCCGTTGCAGGGCAGCTGCCGCAGCCGCTGCAGTCTGTCTTCCCACCTGAAGAGCGTATGGTGGGGCCAGGCTACGCGGCACCGGGTCAAGCAGGGCCAGGCTACTCAGGGCCGCAGGTGGCCTTTGACCCCATCGCTACTCAGTACAGCTACAGTGACGGCGGGGCAGGGGCAGGGGCCGCTGTCCCAGGGGCGGGCTACTCCTACCCAGCCCAGACCGCACCCCCTCCCCCTGGCGTCTACAACTACGGCTCCCAGGCCTACGTTCCTGTGGGTCCGGCCCAGCAGTTGGCGTACCAGCCCTCCCGTGCCTTCGTCCCAGCCAGCTCCGATGGAGGGAGGAACGCCAGGATCTACTACCCGGCCGGGGCTCCCATCCCGATGCCAGCCCCGGGGGCTCCTCCCCCACCCCCTCCGCAGCCTGTCAGCATGATGAGTGCCGCCTCCCCAGGCCACTACCCTGCGTCCATGCCCATGACCCCCATCGCCACGGGAACGCCAGTTCGTGCCGGTCACGCGGTGCCGGTCAACTTTGATGGATCATTTGCTGCTTTGCCTCCCAGCCCTATACGTGAGTAGTGCTTGTGAGTGTTGTGTGGTGTCTGGCTGTTGGGTTGTGTTCGCTTGTGGTGTTTGCATATTTGATGTGCTATGTGAGTAGTGATTGTGAGTGTTGTGTGGTGTTTGGCTGTTGGGTTGTGTTAGCTTGTGGTGTTTGCATATTTGATGTGATTGTGAGTGTTGTGTGCTGTTTGGCTGTTGGGTGGTTGGGTTGTGTTAGCTTGTGGTGTTTGCATATTTGATGTGCTATATGAGTAGTGATTGTGAGTGTTGTGTGGTGTCTGGCTGTTGGGTTGTGCTAGGTTATGGTGTTTGCATACTTGACACCCTGTTCCTGTTGAACTGTTTGTGCAATTTTTGAGTGGAGAGGAGTGTGTGTGTGTGTGTGTGTGTGTGTGTGTGTGTGTGTGTGTGTGTGTGTGTGTGTGTGTGATTAACCTGTGTGAGATCTTGATGCCTGGGAGACAGTTGGCATGAATTAAAGAGGCATCATATATATACATCACATTGGAAGAGAGAGAGAAGAGAGAGAGAGAGAGAGAGAGAAGGAGAAGAATGAAAGTCAAGGAGTTGAACAGATACATTATATCTGATCAGACTAGTGTGGTGACCATTGTGGTCCCTTGTGTTAACCGAAACTATCGTACCACCAGTCAGCATCTACTCATCTTTGATTAATGAGTACATCCCAGAAAGATAGTCTTCAAGTTGCCCCTTGCAAATTGCCTAGGTGGGAGCCTCAGTGACTGATGCAGACACAGAAACAGTGGAAAAAAAGAATGGAAAATGAAGCTGTCTGTTCTTCTTGTGGAAATTAGTCGAAATCTCAGTGGAAATATCAATTTATCTAGATGAGATACGTTTGGATTTAGCTTGTGTAGTCTCTTACATGTTGAAGTACGATGTTCAGTTTATTTTGTGTTGTAGGTACTGTTTGCTAAATACCATACATATATATAAGAATAGCACAGTGTGTACAAGTTGTATGAGTTCACCTTGTTGACTGAGTATTGCTGATTTGATTGTGTTACATGTTGTCTGTATTTGGGAGTAGGCACACCACACACACACACACAGTCACACACACACACACACACACACACACACACACACACACACACACACACACAGAGAGAGAGAGAGTTGTATATCTGGGCAATGAGACTGAAGATTTTTTATTTTTTTTATTTTTAAAGAGAAAGGTTTTCAAGGAAGATTTAAAAGAACTGAGGTAGAATGACAAACAGAAACAGGGAGTTGGTTCCAGATAACTGGAGCCTGGTAAGCGAGTGTTGACCTCTAGACTTTAACCCACCCTCCTTGCCCCCAGCCTCACTGCCTGTGTGATATACATACACATGGGGGACCAAAATGTGTCTGCAGAGAACTGAACTGGAGAAATCTGTGGGTGGGCACAAAGCCTAGCTAGCACATTATGACCAACCCACCCATGTGGACAACACACTCCATCATGCTTAATGTAGCATTTGAGAGCAAACGTTCTCACTCTGCACTGCACTACTGCCTCTCCATTCCAGTATATAACACACACATGCACGCATGTATGCACACACACATGCGCGCGCGCACACACACACACACACCAAGTAATGTATCTAATTTCCAGTCAAACAAAGGCATTCACTGAGCCCATAAACCTTGGTTGCTGCTAGAGGTGCAGAGAGAGTGAACCAGTTTGGCCTGGCGGTATGGCACTAGGCTGGTAGATAGAGGGATGTGATGGTTTGAGTCCGCTTTGGCTCTTCCTTCTCTTAAAATGTTCTAGAGGAAATAAAAGCAACAGAAGCAGCACATTGTGTTCAACATCTTTGGTTTTCTTGAAACCTTTCTCAATGAACTCTCTTGAAAGGTTGTGGTTTATGGACACTGTCTTGTGACTTTGCCCTGCACAATGAATAAAAGGTGGAGAAAATGGCTCACACCAGTGCCCATCTTAATGCAGAATCATTCTGATAATCTGAATTTCCCAAAAGGGACTAATGAAGTATTTGAGAGGGAGAAAAAAAAAAAGGGGGGAAAATAGCACTCACAAAAGTTCCGCACTCCCCCCAAAAACAACAACAAACAACCAACAACAACAACAAAAAGAAGAGAGAGAGAGAGAGTCTGTGTACCTCTGTTGTTCACTCTCTCTGTCTTTCGCTTTCTAGAATAGTCCCTGGTTTGGGTGAGGGCTGGATGTTAAAAAGCAACATGCTTATCTATTACCCTCCTAAACAGGGACCTTTATCTGATCATATCTCCTGCTCTGAAGACAGAAGGGCAAAACTGGTACTGCTTTAGCACAGTCTGGTGGCTGGACAAGTACCTGGCTTTCACTGCAATCCTGACATCTGGTGATACCTCCGATCTCGGCCTGGCTTTCATTGCAATCCTGACATCTGGTGATACCTCTGATCTCGGCTGCTAAAGTGTGTTGTCTTTAGGACGTTCATGGGATAATGGGCTTATGGAGAGATGTTGACTGACTGGAATTGTGTGTATACAGGCCTGAGCGCCTTTATTGGGGTATGTAGGCCTTGTTTGTCTATCAGGCTGAAGGGTGCTGACGCCTGCCGTCACTTTATCAGGCTGATTGAAGGCGTACTTGTCTGAGTGAGTGGGGACCCGCGAGGGGTGTGGTGCTTCATGCAGTGGCACCCGCCAGCAAAGAGCTCCCTCTGCCCTGCACTCACACACCGCTAGGTCACACACAGGCTGACACAGATACACACAGGCTGACACAGATACACACAGGCAGACAGACAGACGCACGTGCACACACATGTATGCATGCACATATGCACACACATGCATGCATACACACACACACACACACACACACACACACACACACACACACTGATTTTTTGAGCTGTTCCTGATGGTAGATTTTACATCACTTTACATACAAACTGTATACATACTTGATTGTAGAGTCAGTTACATATGAAAAACCAAAAATAACCACAAAAAAAGCTCTAATTGTACAATAACCCCAAAACTGAACAGCTGGTGATAGAGAACAAAGCTGTCAGGGCACTTTGCCACTAGGTCTAAAGAGCAGAACACTTGGGTATAATCAGCCTTCCAAAGGGCTTACACCCAGGTAGAGCTGCTGCTCCTGAATACCAAGCACATGGATTATACTGCAGTTCACAAAGAGTTAATTAAGTTCTGTTTAATCAGCACTTTGGTCAAGAGTGCTATCTCAGCATAAAAGACCATTCCTGCCTATCAGGTTGATCAGAACTTCTTCAGTTCCCTGTGGCATACATGGCTGCATCAGTGCATGTTCACGTGGCTTAACCTCCCTGGCGCTGAAAACCCTCTTGGTCCTCATCCAAACAGTGGCACCAAGGGCAGGTGGGAGGGAGGGAGAGGGGAGGACTCTTGGGTGGGGTTCAGTTGTTTTTATTTCACATACTAAACAAACACAGTTAACACAGCATGAGGGATATGCCACATAAAAGCAAGATTCTGTCTATTAAGAGCAGGGACAATAAAAATTAAATCTGATGTCTTATGTAAGTTATAAGTTATAGAAACTGGTATCACAAAAATCATTTGAAAAAGTCTTCAAAACGTGGTCTCCTAAGTGTCTAATGAAGGACAGGAGTGTGTGTGTGTGTGTGCATTGTATGTGCATGCAGTGTGTGTGTGCATTGTATGTGCATGCAGTGTGTGTGTGTGTGTGTGTGTGTGTGTGTGTGTGTGTGTGTGTGTGTGTGTGTGTGTGTGTGTGTGACAGAGACAGAGGGTGATGTTGTGATTATGCTTGTATATATCTGTGTGTGTGTGTGTGTGTGTGTGTGTGTGTGTGTGTGTGTGTGTGTGTGTGTGTGTGTGTGTGTGTGTGACAGAGAGAGGGTGGAGGGGTATGTTATGATTATGCTTTGTGTGTGTGTGTGTGTGTGTGTGAGAGAGAGAGACAGAGACAGAAAACTCAAACTTAAAAACCTTATTTTACAAAGATTGTAGTCAAGTTAGCCTCAGTCAAAACCTAATAACTAGTCCCTGCTAATCTACTAATAAATAAAATTTAAAAGAGAGAAAGAAAGAGAGAGAGAGAATTAAATTTTGGAAGAAGTGTGTATAGGCTTTCAAGTAGTTTAAGAGTCACTTAATTTCAATCGATCCTCTGAGCCGTGCCGTATCATAGACCCGTCACAAATGGCACAACACTGAAGTTTAATCAGTCATGTCCCGCGAAACCACAACCACCCCCCACTTCCACTGTAGTCGCCGAAAGAGCCCCAACGGCTGTCAGTCGCCTCCACCCACCGTACCGACCTGTTGGGACATGAAAGCGTTGACAGCGGGACTTGCACCCCAGTGCTCCCCGCCACACAGATACACACAAACAGCCTTCTACCCCACCTCTTTAAACCTCTGCCCGCCCCCACCCGGTCCCCCCCCCCCTTTTCCTCCTCCGTCAGACCCCCCACCCCCCACCCCCCACCACGACCCTGTACTCGCCACCTCTGACCCCGACGTTGAGGTATTTCTTTGCCTGTATTGATTTTGCTCCCAGTTGTGTGGTTGGTATCGAGCTGAGAGCCATGTAGTTGGCGGCACAGGCCGAGTGGAACTGGGTGCCGTGCGGAGAGCGGATAAATATCCTAAATACAGCACAGCTAGCCGTGTGGTGCTGTTTTGTCTTGCGTGCCGCCGCTACTGCCACTGGGTTGTTATTATGACGGTGTAATGTGACGCGAACCGACCCCCTTTTTTCTTTTTTGTCGTTCGTTCTTTCTTTCTCTCTCCCCCCTCTGGGTGTTATAGTACGGGTACTTGTAGGTACTTGTAGGTACACCTACCCTGTAGTCTGTGCCGTGTCTGGGGTCTGTGCACATGCAGGAATTGTCCTGGCTAGCTGTGGTGGAGATCATAATAATTCACCGGTGGAATCTGTCTCAAGTGTGGAGAAGGCAGCCTGAAAGGCATCAAAGGATTGTGGCCTAATGAAGTGCCTGTGAGGTGGAGAGGGAGAGGAAAAAAACCAAGTGTGTCAGGGTGGCCTGAGGAGTTGGAGTACCTTTCTTTCATGCTGTCCCAGTGGAATTCCTGCTATGTCTCCTTCAGTGCTGACTTGATGGGAATTCGGTACCATTGATTCGTGAGTCTGGTTCATTCCATTGTGGTGCAGAATCAGCATAAGGAACACAGGATACTGCTTGAACCAGACAAGCCTGTTATGCTCTGTTCTTATAAACGGTGACCCATTCCTGATCCCAGCAGGCCTATAGATACCTGCAGTGTTGTGATGAAATTCAAAGAGAAGTCGTAAAGCAAGGACAGTGTGTAGGTGTGGTGAATGCGACTGGTTGAGGTGTGGACCTGCTGTTGTGTGCTGGTTCCATGGAGTACTTACCTACCTGCTAGAGGATAGCAGGTTGTTGACGGGTACCTGTAGTGGTGACACTATGAGTGCTGGATGAATGAAACACCATCTTGGTGAGTCGTCAGGCAATACCATTGTAATGGTACATTATGTAATCTGTTGGCTGCTGCACAGATCTGTCATGGTGATCAGTTCCTGTCACTGTCATATACCTTGTTGTAGCACAGATCTGATATGATCTCTCTCTGTCTTCACTCTGCCTACCTTGTATGTGTGTCTGTCTATGTGTCTGTCTGTCTGTCTCTCTCTCTCTGTCTGATTAAATCTAGAATAGTCCCATGTTTGGGCAAGGTCTGGATGTGAAAAAAGCATACATAGTTATGCTTATCTGTTTCCCTGTAAATAAAGAACTCTCTTCCTCTCTCTCTCCCTGTGTCTGTCTGTCTCTGTCTCTCTCTCTCTCTCTCTCTCTCTCTCTCTCTCTCTCTCTCTCTCTCTCTCTCTCTCTCTCTCTCTCTCTCTCTCTCTCATTCTAGTACTCCATACAGAGCCATATATGGGAAGTTTTATGTTTTGCTATGATTTACTGCTGACAAGTTGATTTCCCCAAGTTGCATAGTATTAGTAATGATAATTGTAATGATACTGATAGTGGTCATTTCTATAGTGCATGCAATATCTCTCGGACACTGTGCTTTACAAGATAACACAAAGCATAAAACCTCAGAAATAATGTAGATAGATAGATAGATATATATGTTTCAAAACAAATATATATGTGTAAGCATAATGTTGTGTTATTGTTTGCTTTTATTGATGTAAGCATTAGTTTATAATAATGTGGTAAAAATGCTGCTTCTCACTGAGAATCTCAGAATGATGCCTCAGAGGGTGCATGGTAAGGTGATACTGACAGTAATTAATGCCTCTGTACACTGGCCCCATGGTTAACAATAACAATATACTTTATTAATTCCAGTGGGAAATTAAACTGTCATTCGATGGCACAGCGAAGAACATATCTCAATAATTCTAAGTCATGAACCACACGCACATACACGCACATAGACATACGCCCCCTTTCTCTCAATCTGCTTACACTAATACTTGGTAATTTAGCAAACCCAAAATTACCTGGAATAATGCTTTCTCTGTGTCAAACCAAAGTGTAAAAACTCTCAAATTAAAAATCATTAGGTTCACACATTCCCAACCCTCCATTAAAAAGTTATCATCCTCAACAGACGTCTTGACACATGCGCACACTCAGTTAATGACTGGTATAATTTTCATTAAAAACTGACAGAGCCGATAGTAAAATTGAGGTTGGTTGGGACTGGGAGTAATGGGCACAACTCAGCCTCACAATCCATCCTCTGCTGAGAATCCAGAGCTGTCCAGTGTCAGCTTCTTAGCCCTGGGAAAGACCATAATAGCTTTGCATGCTTCCGTCATACCACTCCCCACTATAGCCATCTGGCTACCATGTCTACCAATTCTGCCTTTCTGATGTCTGCTGTTTGGTTCATTCAGCTTCATTTTTTGCCAGTCTTTTTCCAACACAGTATAGAGTGAAGTGTGACATGAACAGTGAATCAGCCTTTTTTCCTTGTGATTTCTTTAGTTTGTGCATGTTTATTTGCATGCATTGTAATGTGCATGTTTATTCACATGTGTAAACACTGAACTGGAGGTTGTAATAAAAACTAATATATATATATATATGATAGTGTGTGGTTTAAATGATCATGGCTTTTATTTGACCCAAATATATTATACAACTCTTATATTTAGTGCTATACCCTGCAAAAATTTGCAAGCTCGCAGTGCTGAACTTACCAGCTGACTGGCTGTTTAAAACACTAAGTGTGAGAATGATCAGGGAGACACTTCCTGCAACACCTGTCAGTGTGATTTCTCTTGATGTACATCACAACTCTGTGCCACCCAGTGATCCATGCAAAGGTATTTTGTAACAACTGTGGCACTGCTTGATGTAGTTCCAGCTGATTTTGTGCCAAGATATTATATAAATTAATGTATAAGAACATGACCCATTGGTTTCGGTGATGATTCAGTCTTGCTTGCCCACCCAGTGTCTTCTTCAGTGCAGGATGCTGTGATGCAGAACTTACCTGTAGAACAGTTGCACATGAAACAAAGGGTTGTATAATAGATATATTACTAATTAATGCACCCTTTTATAACAGTCACTGTGCGGTAGCCTGGGTGACACTGTCTGAGCAGTGTACGATACAAGCACAGGAAAATAACTGGCCCTCCACTCCAGTCATATCATTACATTGAGGTTCACCTGAAGGCTGAACGCATTCAATGATCTATTACTACACTCTGTGACCAGTCTAATCATAATTATCATTACATTGAGGTTCACCTGAAGGCTGAACACATTCAATGATCTATTACTACACTCTGTGACCAGTCTAATCATAATTATCATTACATTGAGGTTCACCTGAAGGCTGAACACATTCAATGATCTATTACTACACTCTGTGACCAGTCTAATCATAATTATCATTACATTGAGGTTCACCTGAAGGCTGAACACCTTCAAAGATCTATTAGTATTACTACACTGTGACCAGTCCATTCATAATGATCATTACATTGAGGTTCACCTGAAGGCTGAACATCTTGAAAGATCTTTTACTACACTCTGTGACCAGTCCAGTCGTAATTGTCATTACATTGAGGTTCATCTGAAGCCTGAACGCCTTGAAAGATCTATTACTACACTCTGTGACCAGTCCATTCATAATGATCATTACATTGAGGTTCACCTGAAGCCTGAACGCCTTGAAAGATCTATTACTACACTCTGTGACCAGTCCAGTCGTAATTGTCATTACATTGAGGTTCACCTGAAACTAGTGAAAGCTGAACGCCTTGAAAGATCTATTACTACACTCTGTGACCAGTCCTCCCAGTTGGTATTACTCCCTTTTGTCCAGTTTTCTTTCTCCCCCTCTGTGGTGGCAAAGGTCTGAATGAATGTCACTATGCACAGTCCCAGCTATGTAATTTATAATGCTGTGAAAAGTTTTATTGATGATCATCGGGAGGTGTCCTGTTTTTTGTTATTTGTTCATTCCATTTCAAGCTTATTGTGCAAGTTGAGCAATAGAGCTATAAAGGAATTCTGTGGAAAGCGTGGGGGTATGATATGAACTTAATAGACGATTCATGGCTGTGTAAGTTGTACTTAATAGACGATTCACGGCCGTGTAAGTTGTCCTTAATAGACGATTCATGGCTGTGTAAGTTGTACTTAATAGACGATTCACAGCTGTGGAAGTTGTAATCGAAAGTTATTAGGGCATGCAAGGGTATAATAATCATTAGACTGTTCCTTGGAACTGTGATGTTTTGCCCAAACTGCTAGGCTTGCCACAGTGGGTTAATGCTGGGGAACCTGTAAAGGCTGAATTTTCCAGATGATGTACCCAGCTGGTGTAATGGCAGGCCATTCCATTATAAGCAAAACAATGTTAATACTGTAAGGAGGGAATTTGTCATTTTAGTATGTGTGTGACTGTGAGGGTTATGTATCATGTAGTGGAACTGCCTTAGAGGCAAAGATCAGAACTGGGAGCAGGACCATCAGAACTACTTTCTGTTTCTCCCCCTAAAATGAAATTGGTTTTAGGTTGAAGTATAGAAAAAAACAAGCAAGTAGTTAATTGTTGAGGCATATTATATTTAGATCTGGAAGACCTTAAACAGAGTCAGTCTGACTGAAAAACATTAATAAATTTATTTTTTAAATGGAGAGACAGAAAGTCATACTCCCCTCATAAAGAGCCTATTGGAAGCATCAGTCCCCCAATTATAAATTGGTCTTAAGTTCAGAGAACAAAAGTTGCACTTTTAAAACATGTATATTATTTATTTTTAATTAAAAAAAGAGTACAGTAGAGATGTTGATGAACTCATTATAATCACTTTGTGGGCATTCATCTGAAAGAAAGCTGTCTGAGGACAGTCCATTCTGGTGCAGTAAAAGGAATTTGTAAAACATGAATATGTCAGCTGGAACAGTGTGACTGAGGCCATAGAAACTGCTCCAGGCCCTAAGCTAACCAATGGGATGTTGTTAATGTGTGGGCTATCTGTGGATACAAGACCATTTTGTTTGGATTTTGTATAATTTAGGTCAAGCTGTTTTTACAAAACTACTAGTTCTAGAGGCAGAGGATTGCAGACTTTTCCTCGGGTCCATGTGTCAGTGATCCCTTTCAGTTTCACTCTAAAAGAAGGTTCAGCAGAAAACACACACACACACACACACACACCCTACCCCTAGGTCCTGCCCACCGTGACCTGCGTTCATTGGGAGGGATTAGGGTGTAGGACACAGGCACAGCCCACACTGCTGTCTTGGTTGTGTTGTTCAGCCAGGATAAGTTCAGGGAGACTGCAGCCAACTCCGTGGCCGTGCATTGTGCCCCAGGGCATGCCGCTTGGTTCTGTCCCTGGACTGACCAGCTCCTGGCCAAGGGGTTCCCTTAACACCGATCCCTGTTGCAGTGTAGTGCAGACCACGCTGGAGACCCTGTCAATGGAACTGACCCAGGGACAGCCACTGACAGTTTATACTGCTGAATTGCTGCTTGCTCACCAGTCATTTATATTATTATAAGCATGAACACACTCATTGTTACAGCTTACCTTAACAATTCACCCAGTCTTATCCTTTCAAGTTTAGTAGCTTAATATAGTTTAGTGTACTTAGTCTAGTTTAGTGTACATACTCTGCAAAGCTGTGGGCCAGTAATATATATATATATCTTTTTTTTTTTTTTCTCTCTCTAAAACTAACCAGCCCACAGCTTTGCAGAGTACAGAATACAGTGTTTATTTATTGTGTTGTGAGACAGTTTTGTCTTTAGAGAGTAATATAATAAACAGGACTGTAAAATCAATAGTTACACCACATCAGTCATAATGTAACAGTTTCTCCACTCCCCTTCAGTAGCCCTTCTGGAGGCCCTTCATGCACCCTCCCTTTCCACATACCCCCCTTGCCCTCCCACTCCCCACACTTCCTCCCTGCTCCCCCCCCCACCCCCCTTTGAGTCTCTCTCTCTCTCTCTCTCTCTCTCTCTCTCTCTCTCTCTCTCTCTCTCTCTCTCTCTCTCTCACACACACACACACACACACACACACACACACACACACACACACACACACACACACACACACACACAACTGAACACACACAATTGAACATAAAGACATGACTGAACACACACACGCATACACACACACGCACGCACGCACACACACACACACACACATATGTGCAGCAGCACTGATCCAAGAATTGTGATCCTCACAACATTGTCATTGACAACTGGAAGTGCAAACAATACTTTCACTATTTTTAGTATTCAACCATCCAGCAGTTCATAATGTGAACAGCTGTCCATCACATTTCTTAAAGCAGACTGATCAAAAATGATGATAGTAACAGATGATGATGACAAATGGACTATTTACTCTGAAATAGAGGGTTGGTCTGCACAAAGACTGGTAAATGTAAAATGAGGGAGCAAAAGAGGGTTTCAAAAAATATATGTTGATGTCGATAAAAGGAGATGGCCTCACTCTCAGATATTTGTGGTGTAAGTGTGGACGGTTTCTTCAGTCTGAGTTCCAGTGAACCAGATGCAGTGAAAGTGCTGAAACTCTCTTGCAACTTTAACTATGCTCCTACAGGTACTTAAGACAAAACGTATACAGTTATCTTGCTGTTGACTGAACTTGCAGATTGAAATCAAATGCACATCAAACCGAATAAGCACCATGGGTTCTTTGGCTAGGAATGAAATAAAAAATACATGTATGCAGGACAGATTTTCACTCCACTTCTGTTCCCTGTTGGTTAAAAATTGAGATTTGAATGTTGTGAAAACACAACCATGAGCAATTCTGTGTCCTGCAGTGTGTGTCAGTGACGTCACAAACCAGCAAGCTTGTGTCTTCAGTTCCGTTCACCATAAAAGTTTTTTTTTTTTAATGCATACTTACTATTTGGAAACTTGAAAAAGTGTTTTTCATCATATGTATGTGTGTGTGTGTGTGCATATTACTGTGTTGTAATAGTTCAGTTGGTTGGTGCACTTTGTGTGTGTGTGTGTTGGGGGGGGGGGGGGGGGGGGCCTGAACAATGAACAGCCAGAAAAGAGAGATGGGGAGAGAGAGAGAGAATAAAAACAAAAAGTGTGGTTTCTGTGACAGGGGCCTCAGGGATGGAGTCACCGACTCGTGGCATCCTGAAAAACAGCAGCGGTGGTGACGACAGTTATCTCTTCTGCAACGTCCCTGAGCATCATGACTTGGTTAGTAGTTATATTTAAAGTCTCTGATATGTTGTGTTTTTTATTATTATTTTTTAAAATGATAACATATCATTTTAACAGCACTTGCTCTGCAGCTTAGTGCTGAGTTTTTGTTTTGTTTGTGTTTCTTTGTTTTTGTTTTACTCCCATCAGTTTATCTCTGGTGCCCCATCTTGTAAGATTAAACCTTGGGCACAAAAGGCCAGGCTTATATATTATATGTACACATTCATCATGTTCAGAGTCCTTTCTTTGTTAATCACCACCTGTCCTGCCTCACCTGTTGGCCAGGTGGGGCAGTGGGAATGAGCTGTGCTCAGTCCTTTCTGTGTTAATCACCTGTCCTGACTGGTTACCACCTGTCCTGCCTCACCTGTTGGCCAGGTGGGGCAGTGGGAGTCAGCTGTGCTCAGTCCTTTCTGTGTTAGTCACCTGTCCTGACTGGTTACCACCTGTCCTAGCTGTCTCACCAGTTGGCCAGGTGGGGCAGTGGGAGTGAGCTGTACTCAGTCCTTTCTGTGTTAATCACCTGTCCTGACCAGTTACCACCTGTCCCACCTCACCTGTTGGCCATGTGGGTCAGTGGGAGTGAGCTCTGCTCAGGCCTTTCAGTGTTAATCACCATGTCATGACTGCATGGTTACCACCTGTCCTGCCTCACCTGTTGGCCAGGTGAGGCAGTGGGAGTGAGCTGCAGTCCTTTCTGTGTTGATCACCTGTCCTGACTGGTTACCACCTGTTCTGCCTCACCTGTTGGCCAGGTGAGGTGGGAGTGAGCTGTACTGAGTCCTTTCTGAGTTAATCACCTGTCCTGACTGGTTACCACCTGTCCTAGCTGTCTCACCTGTTGGCCATGTGGGACAGTGGGAGTCAGCTGTGCTCAGTCCTTTCTGTGTTAATCACCTGTCCTGACCAGTTATCACCTGTCCTGCTTCACCTGTTGGTCAGGTGGGTCAGTGGGAGTGAGCTCTGCTCAGGCCTTTCAGTGTTAATCACCATGTCATGACTGCATGGTTACCACCTGTCCTGCCTCACCTGTTGGCCAGGTGAGGCAGTGGGAGTGAGCTGCAGTCCTTTCTGTATTAATCACCTGTCCTGACTGGTTACCACCTGTCCTACCTCACCTGTTGGCCAGGTGAGGCAGTGGAAAGAGAGCTGCAGTTCTTCAAATCAAATCAATCTTTATTGTTCATTAGTTTGCAAAGCTTAAGAATGAAAACAATTGACACATGGGCCCAAGAAGCTACACGTGCATGCACGTGCTTCGTCTCTTAAAACATATTAGAATTCTGTGTTAATCACCAAGTCCTGACTGGTTACCACCTGTCCCACCTCACCTGTTGGTCAGGCGGGGCAGTGCAAGTGAGCCGTACTCAGTCCTTTCTGTGTTAATCACCATGTCCCAACTGGGGACAGACCGCTTAATCTCTGCCGCAGCTTAATACTCTCTCTGTTTCCTTTTCGTGGGGCTGCTCTCTGCAGAAATCCTCTTAGAAGAGCCGTCAGCCACTGCTGTTTTACGCTTTGATTGTCTTCAGGTTCTGTTATGACAGACTAAAGCAATTTGGGAACTTTCATCTGCTGGAAATGTCTGAGTGGTGGTACTTCAAAGACTCTGAGCAGTCTGAAAGTCAGCGTCTCTGCTGTGCTGTCAGGGAAGGAATTAGGATCATGTCTTCCACCAATGGCACTTTGGAGATATTGCCCCTGACAGTTATCAGTAGTGGCTCTGTTGTATTACAGTTGCATACATGTGCATGCACACACACACACACACACACACACACACACACACACACACACACACACACACACACACACACACACACACACACACACACAGAGTTTCAAGCTTCAGTAGTCTCTAAAACGTGGAAAAACAGGTATAGCTCTGCTTCAATGGATACTCCTCAGGCGGGAAATATTTATGGGGCAGACAGCTTTTCGACTCAGCATGTACCCTGACAACCACTGAACTAGAAATGCTGGGCGTGAAAACTCCTGTTCCAATTAGAAGCTGTCAGAGCAAGCAGCCTATGTAGATTCCTAGGATCAAAGTAACACCAAAAGCCACTCAGCCTTAAACAACTCCAGCAACTGCTAAAATTCCTCTCACTATGGTCTGTAATGCAATGGGATTAGCCGGCTGTGGGAACTACAAGTGTACAGTGGTTGTGTGTACTGGAAGGTCCCTGTAGCCCCAGGAAGAAGCACTGGAGAGGTCAATAGGGTGGACCTGTTGCAATCATGAGGCTGTTGAAGTGTGAGTGTTAAGTTTCTGTTTGTGTTGGATTCGCTGGGAACTGTTTGTTGTGAGGATTGTTGGCTTTCAAGTCCAGGCTGTTCTGACATGACTACTTTACAATGCAGTCAGTTAAGTGTTTGCTTTGCTTGTGTTAAGCCGATTATTTGTGTTGGTTCGTTCTTTGGCTTGTGCTTGAGGGAACTTGGTCAGGAGTTCAAACAAAAAAACAAAACGAAAATGGAAAAGAGTCAATAATTCTGACACTGCAGTCAATCACATGTATCATGACTACATATTGCACATTATCACATATAATTTTATGTTTATGTGGGTATGCTAACTTGTTTTATCTTAAGTTTACATATTTATAAGTCAGTAAAGTATGAGTAAATGTCTGAGTGTCTCACAGCACTTCACTCAATACACACAGCTTCATCTAATACTCTTTGGCTTGTGCTTGAGGGAACTTTGTCAGGAGTTTAAACAAAACAAAATAAACAGAAAAGATTCAATAATTCTGACATTGCTGTCTGTCACATGTATCAAGACTACATATTGCACACTTCACTCAATACATGTTGCTTCACATCTAATATTTTATTTAATGACCAGTAAAGAGTTTAAAGAGTGCAACAGTAAGAAAGTGATTCTAACAGCAAAGACCATTGTTAAACCGTCCTGAAGTTAGTGCACTACTAGGAAGCTTATGTGCCATAATTATGTTGTCCTGAATTCCAGGTGCTGCTTTTGTCTGTCCACATAGTCCCTGCTTCTGCTTCAGATTTCACCAAAGTGTGACATTAATACATAAAATGCATGAGCTGTGAAGTCTGAATCAGTTCCTTGTTCTTAACATTCCTTTGCCAGGGCTTGTGGGCATGAAATTACTAAAATCAATCACATTTTAAGTATATATTTATATATCTAAAAAAAAAAAAGGAAAAAAGAAAAGAAAAAAAAAAAGAGTTAAATAAAAAAAGAATTTAGACATGAGCTGTGAAATCTGAATCAGTTCTTTGTTCTTAACATTCCTTTGCCAGGGCATGTTGGTGTGAAATTACTCAAATCAACAACATTAGCTCCACACCTTGTGCTGGCTCATGTGAACCTACCAGTTTGGGCAATTCTGATGAGTGAAATAGCTTCTCATAAAAATATTTGAAAAAAGAAATGAGTGAAATAGCTTCTCATAATTTTTTTTAAAGTTGAGTATCAAGTTTCTCTCTCCCTCCCCCCCTCTCTCTCTCTGTGTCTATATATATATATAGAATACCAACATCTGTTCACATAATCACACTATACAGTTAATAAAGGCAGAAGCAAAATTTTAAGCATAGCAGATGTAGAGGAAATAGTATAGAAGGAAAAACACATGCACATGATGCACACGCACGCACGCACGCACGCACAAACTGGAGAGCGAAAAATAATGAAGATTCAAATTTGTGCAGCTCCGCCTTTTGCCTTCATGAGTTAATTTTCACTTTACAATAACAGACTTTGTAGGTCAAACATGACAGCACTCTCCCAGTTTGCATGAGGTGCCGTTTTAACATTTTGCCTGTTGTTGCTATATAAAATCTGTTCCCAGTGCACATTGACAAGACTTTTAAAAGAGTTGAATGTTGTGGTGCTGACACAGTGACTGTACGTGACTAGAGACTAGTTAATACTTGTGTGTCACGTTTGAAATAGCTCTGTTAGATTACATAGTAAAGAAATGCACACAGATTCATATGAATGGCATGCATATCGCGTGTGCATCATAGTCAGATGAGTGCCATAGCTTCTGACTTTGTGTGAGATAATTAACGTGGCTTTGCTGTTTGGGTATTATGTGTAACAGATGTGTAAAGGTACACCTTGCCATTGTGATGAGACAATTCAGTTGCAATAACCAGCCAGTCTGCAGGAGTTAATATATATATAATATACTTTGTGGTTTGGGAGGTTGAGATAAGTTAAAATTAGTAGCTCTGCAATTATGCATGTCAAGCAACAGTTGTGTGAGTGAAGTATCTCCTCTAAGTCGTAAAGCCACTAAAATTTGGTTTGTAACCCGTTTTCCATTGTCAAACGTTCAGTAGAATGGCTGTGATGCAAACCCTGTAGAACAACACACTGCTGACAGAGTTTGAATCAGTTTTTGCTGGTGCCATCAGGCATTTGTCACGATTTGCTGTTTATGATAAAAGGATTTCTCTGCTCGTTGTCACTAGCACTTTGCTTGGGTTTGCAAAGTGAGTGAATGACTGTGGCAGTGTATCACTCTGAGATATGCCAGCAGGATTCTTATGCTGGTAACCCCTTAGTTTCATTTATATTGACTCTTCAGATGAGATGATCAGTGTTGAAACTGCTCCTGCATATTCTTCAACGTATATAAATTATATACACACGGCACTCTTTTAGCTACACATTTTTATTTTGCCGTCATGGAACAACCCGTATCGGTTGTGACTGTAGAGGGTTGTAGTGTGGAGAACTTGTATGATCTATAGAGAATGTTGATGCATGGCTGAGAACTGAGGGCAGTGATCTTGTGTTGCCATCATGGAACAACCCGTATCGGTTGTGACTGTAGAGGGTTGTAGTGTGGAGATGATCTATAGAGAATGTTGATGCATGGCTGAGAACTGAGGGCAGTGATCTTGTGTTGCCATCATGGAACAACCCGTATCGGTTGTGACTGTAGAGGGTTGTAGTGTGGAGATGATCTATAGAGAATGTTGATGCATGGCTGAGAACTGAGGGCAGTGATCTTGTGTTGCCATCATGGAACAACCCGTATCGGTTGTGACTGTAGAGGGTTGTAGTGTGGAGATGATCTATAGAGAATGTTGATGCATGGCTGAGAACTGAGGGCAGTGATCTTGTGTTGCCATCATGGAACAACCCGTATCGGTTGTGACTGTAGAGGGTTGTAGTGTGGAGATGATCTATAGAGAATGTTGATGCATGGCTGAGAACTGAGGGCAGTGATCTTGTGTTGCCATCATGGAACAACCCGTATCGGTTGTGACTGTAGAGGGTTGTAGTGTGGAGATGATCTATAGAGAATGTTGATGCATGGCTGAGAACTGAGGGCAGTGATCTTGTGTTGCCATCATGGAACAACCCGTATCGGTTGTGACTGTAGAGGGTTGTAGTGTGGAGATGATCTATAGAGAATGTTGATGCATGGCTGAGAACTGAGGGCAGTGATCTGGTGTTGCTGTTTCAGGAGGACTATGTTGCAGAGCTGCAAGATAAGCTGAAGAGGCTGAAGGGGAAGCTTTTTCAGGAAAAGGTAAAGTGTGTGTGTGTGTGTGTGTGCATGAGAGAGAGTGTGTGAGCATGTGTGAACATGTGTGTGTGTGTGTGTGTGTGTGAGTGAGTGTGTGAGCTAGTGTGTGTGTGTGTGTGTGTATGCATGAGCGTGTGTGTGTGTAAGAGAGAGAGAGAGCTAGAGTGAGCATGTGAGTGTGTGTGTGTGAGCGTGTGTGAGCATGTGTGTGTGTGTGTGTGTGTGTGTGTGTGTGTGTGTGTGTGTGTGTGTGTGTGTGTGTGTGTGTGAGAGTGTGTGTGAGCATTTTTGAGTGTGTGTGTGTATGTGTGTGTGTGTGTGTCCATGTGTGAGCATTTGTGAGTGTGCGTGTGTGTATGCATTTGTGTCATTTTGTGTGTGTGTGCATCCATTGGTGATGCATGTCCGTGTGTGCATCATGTGTGTGTGTGTGTTATGTGAACTGACAAAATGACTTGCGAACAAAGGCATGCTGTGTGGCTGAACTTTGAACTGCCAAATTGAACTTCTTGATCTTGTGTCCAGAGTATCAAGGAGGCCATTGTGGAAGACAGTGACAAGAAGCTCATTAGACAGCTCCTGAGTGAACTTGAGGTATGGTGTGTGTGTGTGTACTGCGTATATATGTGTGTGTGTGTGTGTGTGTGTGTGTGTACTGCATGTGTGTCAGTGCAGTGTGTGTGTGCCAAGGGGTGGGGAAAGGGTAGATGGGTAGGACCTGTTTGTACTTTTTGGTATGAGTGTCCTTTGGTAGTTCTAGCTTGTGAGAGCTTACGTGTACGCACTGTGTGTATCTAGCGCTGTGAACACGCAAGGTTTTGTGTGGAAGTTTTTTACGAGCTATGTATAAATTTTCATTCATTCATTCATTCAATCACAGTCCTAGAGTAGAAGAAGCCCTACGTCAGTTCTAGGCTCACCCCATTGCAACCTGTCTCTTTGAACTGCCTGTGTCAGGACCGGCGAGATGAGCTGGAAGGCCTTGACCTTGCCATTGAGCGACAGAAGCGCAGCCTCAAGGAAATGAAACGGGAGGAGAGGGGGCTGAAAAGGGAGAGAACTGATGCACGCAGTGAACTTGAAAAATTGCGTGAAAAGAACACCAAGAAGCTGCTGAAGATGTGAGTGTGCACTTTCTTTTTTGTACCTGTATGTGTGTGTGTGTTTGTGTGTGTGTGTGTGTGTGCGCGTGCACATCTACATGCATGTGTGTGTGTGTTGTGTGTGTGTGTTGTGTGTGTATGATACTGTATCAGTTGAAATTGTTCTGTGAAATTATTAAGGAAGGAAGATTGACTGAGTACCATCATGTACAATTTCAAAAAAGGCTGTTTTCTTCGGTTGGCTTATTTTTTTTATTTTTTTGTGTTTGTGTTTTTTGTTGCTTTTTTTTCCTTTCTTTTTTTTTTGGGGGGGGGGGGGGGGGGTAGTAACAGAATACTTATTTAGATTTATTTAAATAAATAATCCAGCAGCTCTTCTGGCAGGATGAGCTGGACTGCCTGCAGCAAACACTGGTGAAAATGCCAGGCACACTGACATCTTTTATTTAGGATTAGGATTCCCTGCAGTAAGATCACACAGTACCTACAGACAGTCGTTCCAAAGGCCACTCGCACGCTCATTTTACAAGCAGGCCGCTAAACACAACACGCAATGACTAGAGACGGGGTTGCAGGGATGACAAGGCAGGGCATAAAATGGAGGAATGTTTGGGAGTAAATGGGAAGCATCTGTTTGGATTGTAATTTGGAAGTGTGAGAACATGCCTTGTTGGTGCAATGTTTTGTGGCATGGCAGACCATGCCATTTTGGCACCGGATTAACAGAATTATTGTGTGTCGTGTTGCGCTTTGAACAAACCAAACAATGTTGGATTTTTGCGTGGCCTGCAGCTCGCGGCGTGGTGAGGACGACAGTTTTGACGAAGCGATGGAGCGGAGCCGCCAGCGCTACCTGAAGGACGAGATAGAGTGCCTGGAGAGGACACTGGCCAAACGCCAGGCGCAGCTGCGGGAGGCGGAGCGGATGCTGAAGGACACCAACAATGACCTCAAGGAGGCCAAGGAGCAGGTGAGTGAAAAGTGTTCCTGCTTGGCTCTCTCCATGTGCGTTTGTTCTTAAAGTGTGTAATTGAATTAACCCTTCTTCTGCCCTGATAGCATAATATGTGACCTCTTTTGTAAAGTGCTTCTCATTTTCCCTTGAGATGTCATATGTTATGCTGTGTGTGTGTATGTGTGTGTGTGTGTGTGTGTGTGTGTGTGTGTGTGTGTGTGTGTGTGTTGTGAGTGTGCATGAGTGTAAATCGGGATTTGTTAGGATGATAGTATGGGTGTGGGTGTGTGTGAGAGAGAGAGAGAGAGAGAGAGAGAGAGAGAGAGAGAGAGAGAGAGAGAGAGAGACAAGACAGGGAGAGGGCGGGGGGGGAGGAAATGACAACGGGGACAGGGGATGGAGGGAGAGTGAAGGTCCTCAGGAAGGCCTACTGTGTGGTTTTGTACTTGATAAAGGGGATTACCCTGAAAATTCACATGTATTTTGTCCATGTACAAATAATTTCTGTTCCTTTAAACCTTATATATGTTTGGATCTTTGTTGCATGACTCAGGCGCGGGAGACAGTGAAACGCTACGACGATGCCACCAGCAGCCTGCACAACGCCCTGAGTGAGCAGCAGGAGATTGACCGCCGTGCCAACGAAGTCGGGGCGCAGCTGGTGAAGAACATGGACCAGCTGGCGCAGGTCAAGGTGGACTTGAAAGACTTGGAACGCAAGCGCAGCAAACAGGAACGTCTGCTCAAAGACATCAACCAGGTACGGACTGGGAACTTGTCATGTTTTTTTGCTGTTGGAGACAGTTAGTGCATTTTGTCTAACCCTTTGACTGCCACGATGTTACTTGAAAACGAAGAATAGTAACGCAAAATTTAAAATCCTGAGACATTTGTTCATTCTTACTATAGCATCTGAAAGGATTTGTCAAAATGCACAGTATTAAAAGTAGATTTGTTTGACATGGGACTGGAAAAACTGTTTGCAGGCATGTGTGTGGACTTTTCAGCCCAGAAATTTTACAGGCTGGGGCAGTGAAGGAGTTAAGTTTGAAAGCAGAAGGGGGGGTGGGGTGCTTTTCTGCAGTTTATAGTTTCAGCACCAGTTTTAGATATGGTTTGATTGCTTTTTGAACAAAGGATTATTCAGTTGTTCGTGCAATATTTTGATTGCCTTTTGCAGATAGAATTATTCAGTTGTACGTGCTAAGTCAGTTGATCAAGACAGTGTAAGCAGTTGCTGCCTATGGAAGATACTTAAAAAGTTATTTCATTTACTGAACTGTGCTGCCCAGGTTGCCTTGCGTGCTTTGCCAACTACCAGGAAAATCTGTCACACACAAATTTTGACGTATTAGTTTACTTTCTTTCATCCCCCCCAGCCCCCTCTTTTATTTTTCAGGCGTGCACTGTTGTAACAATAACAACAGTAACAATAACAGTACAATATACTATATTCATCACAGTGGGAAATTAAAGTTGTTGTTGGATTTTATAAGTTGTTGTTGGATTTTATACATTAATGTACAATGAAGAATTGAATTTCAAATAACTTTATCTCACTTCTTCAAAGTCATGAAACACACACACATACACATTATCAGACATACACCCCCTGTCTCTCAATCTACATATTACCTAGCAAACCCAAAATTACCTGGAGTAATGTTTTCTCAGACAAACCACAGCATAAAAACTCTCAAGTTAAATGAAATCATTCCCTCCCTTGGAAAGTTATCATCCTCAGCAGATGTCCTGACACATGCACACACACAGTTAATGACTGCTATAATTTTCATTAAAATGCCGGGTGAGAGTTACTGTAGGCGACTCAGGTCTTTGTTGTTGTACTTGTGTTACGTATGTCAAGCGCTAACTAACTCCCTTGTGTGTAATTGGTTTTTAACCAACTTGTAACACTGAGGACAGACTTCTGGTGGAGTTTATGTGCTGTGTGTTTACATGTGTGCTTGCCAGGTGAGAGTTACCATAGGTGACTTGTGTTACGTATTTTGTGCACTAATTAACTCCCTTGTGTGCAATTGATTCTTAACCAACTTGTAACAGTGAGGATGTACCCCTGGTGAAGTTTATGTACCTTGTATTTACATGCATGCCAGGTGAGTTACATTAGGCAACTCAGTTCTTAGTTGTTGTATTTGTGTTACATATTTTGAGCGCTAATTAACTCTCTTGTTTGCTGGTTTTGTAGTGTTTGGAACTGTGGCATGTTGCAGGTGATTTCCAAGAAAGACACAGAGTTCCGGGAGCTGGACAGCAGAGTGAAAGCTGCGCAGCAAAAGTAAGCACAGTCTGAGCTCCGTTCACTCACTCAGGGCGGGGATAGCTCAGTGGTTAGAGCACCAGGCTCATGATTGAAAGGTCGTGGGTTCAAATCCCTGCTGGAGCTGCGGGAGAATTTTCTTCTCCAGGGTCAACTTCCTGTGCTGACTCTTATTTCGGTATCCGTTCCACCGCCGTGTTACCGCAGTAGCACCTAAAAGATCCCGGTCATTCTGCCAAAAGTGCAGGTGGCAGGTTACAGCTATACACGCATACACCTTACATATGTGGCTTTGCATGAAGTGACATGGAGCATGGTTGTATGGTGTACACAGGACTTGCACCGAGATGCTGCAGTTTCATGTGGCACCACCCGTGCCAGCGCTGTAAGTACACTACTTCGGTGGATATAAAAAATAAAAAAAAAGCACTATAAAAAGCTAGTCACTCATGTAGAACTATGTGCGAGCGCATTGAGTCTGCTCAAGGGAGCAGAGAATAGCGCTATATAAGCTATCATCAATCAGTCAGTCACCTGGCCCCAACTGCTGGCGGCCACTCTCCTTTCATCTCTCACAAGATCCAAACACACACAGGGCTCAAGAGAACACTGTTGATTAGGACAAAACTCAACATGCAAATTTTGAGGGGAATCCCCTTTATCATGCTACAAAGCAGCGCTTAAACAACAGTTAAACAGTGAAAAAATATATAAAAATGAGATGGAGAGCTAAGACGTTTATTTTTGGTTGAGCTGTTGTCATGCCAACATTCTTCCAAGCACTGGACATGAAAACAACATAGCTCAGCCAAAGTGTCTTAGCTCACCATTTCATTTTTCATTGTTTTTCACTGTTTAACTGTTGTTTAAGTGTTGTTTTGTTGCTTGATAAAGGGGATTACACCCAAACATTCTGATGTTGTGATCTCTCTCTCTCTCTCTCTCTCTCTCTCTCTCTCTCTCTCTCTCTCTCTCTCTCTCTCTCTCTCCATTTCTGTTTTTCCCTGTCTCCCCCCCCCTCTCTCTCTCTCTATCTCCCTTTCTGTCTGTCTGTCTGTCTGTCTCTCTGTTGTTCCTGTCTGTCTCTCTCTCTGTGATGATTCTGTTTGCAGCTTGCAGCGTGTGCAGGAAGAACTGTCACTATCTGTGTGCTTGCAGCGTGTGCAGGAAGAACTGTCACTGTGTGTTTGCAGCTTGCAGCGTGTGCAGGAAGAACTGTCACTGTCTGTGTGTTTGCAGCTTGCAGCGTGTGCAGGAAGAACTGTCGCTGTCTGTGTGTTTGCAGCTTGCAGCGTGTGCAGGAAGAACTGTCACTATCTGTGTGCTTGCAGCGTGTGCAGGAAGAACTGTCACTGTCTGTGTGTTTGCAGCGTGTGCAGGAAGAACTGTCACTGTCTGTGTGTTTGCAGCTTGCAGCGTGTGCAGGAAGAACTGTCACTGTCCACCCAGCGGGAGAAGGAAATGGTGGAGGCTCTGAGGGACAGCGAGGACATTCTCAGCAAGCGCCGTGCTGAAATCGCCCGCATGAGGGACCAGGTAGGACCAGTTTCATTGGTCATTTCCAAGCCTTTGTGTCATTGGTCAGTATGCTGTCCTTCTGTTTCTTGACAGTGATTTTCTTCACTGTTTTCTTTGTTGTTTAAAACAGAAATTACATTTATTTTATATGTAGTGTGTTTTTGTTTCTTTTGTTTTTCCTGCTTGCCTTTTATCTCTTGACAGTTTGCTTCACTTTTTTCTTCTTCTTTTTTTCCCCTTTCCTCTCTTTTTAAAGGAAATACATTTATAGCCATTTTCCTCCCAGGCTTATAAACTAAGTTTATATCTATGCACACACATAGCTGTAGATTTTGCGTTAAGGAAAACTACCTGATTTGAATGTTTTCAAGCTCTGGCTGTTGTAAGCCTAGTAGACTGGAAATCTATCCTCCAGATTCATGTTTTTCCCTTGTGCCAATGTTTAACTTTCTTGTGATGCAATGTAGATGTGCTTGTACTGGTATTATTCTTAATTCCATCTGATGTACACCCATCACAGACATGTGAAGAAGAAGAAAAAAAAGAGTATTACTGAGAAATGTAGATCTGACTAGTTTGTGAAGTGACTTGATTGACCTCCCTCCATGTAGGTCTGAATATGAAGCAATCTGACATCATAACACCATGCAGGTCTGACTAGTTATGGTCTGGCCTCATATCTCCATGTAGGTCTGACTAGTTTGATGGTGTGGTCTGGTCCCATTCATCCACGTCAGTCGGAATGGTTGCATGAAGTGATGTGACCTGATACCTCCACGTCAGTCTGAATAGTTGTATGAAGGATTTGTACCTCATATCTTTATGTAGGTCTCAAGAGTCGTATGAAGTTATCTAGCTGTTTTATAATTATCTCCATGCAGGTCAGAATAATTTGATGAAGTTGTGTGACATTTTGCCTTCATGTAGGTCTGGATGGTACTTTGAAGCTGTCTGACTTTGTGCCTCCATGTAGACCTGAACAGTTTCGTGAAGTGTTCTTACTTCACAAGTCCGTGTAGGTCTGAATAGCTTTTTTGAAGCCATCTGACCTTGTACCTCCTTGTGGGTCTCAATGGTTTCATGAAGTGATGTGACCTCATACCTCCAAGTAGATCTGAACATTTTCATGAAATGATCTGACCTCATACCTCCCTTTCTTCCACAGCGTATCAGAATTAGACCCATTTACACTTTGTTGACATCCAGCTTTCGATAGTGAAGTGTTTGCTGTTTGCTGAAAATCGGTTTGTGAGGTCATGACTTGACTGCTTGTAGACGGCTGCACGAAGTGCATCACTGCATTCCTCTCATGGCTTGTCTTCCTCTCTGGCAATTGGAGCACAATTATGAGTAGGCAGACATCAGCTGTTTATAAGGGGGAGGGGGCATGGAGGGGGGCACGGAGGAGTTATGGAGAGGGATGGAAAGCTGGTTGGTGGGGATAGGGGGGTAGGGTGGCATGCGCAGGGGTGGGAGGGTCAGGTGAAGGGTGGGGGTTGGGGGGGGGGGGGAGTTAAGAAGGTTGTTTTAGGATTGATTGCCTTTTCTTTTTATTTAACAAGTTAATGAAGTATGGAGCTGTGAGTAACTCCTTTGTTGGGTGTTTATCATATATGGCATGCTGAGTTTGTTTCTAGCTGGAAAAATACACATGCTTTAAAAAAAATCGCAGTCTTTAAATTTTTGGTTAACACATGATTTTTGATTGGCATTATTATTGTACACAATAACAACAACTACAAAAGTTAATATATTTGCACACTGCAAACATCATGCAAGATTTTTAAAAAGAAAGATTTTGAAGGGGTAGTGAGGTTGTAGTGGCAGTGAATTTCATGTACTTGATCAGTTGTGCTACAGTTTCTTTGAGGGAACATTTTTGTTCCATCCAGCACTCATGTCACTGACTCATGTTGTTTTCTTTGTCCGCTGTGCAGTATGCAAAGGTTAAGAATGCGCTGGTTCAGAAGGTATTTAACCCATAGAGGTCTGCGCACGCAGCTTTTTGTGAACTGCAGTAATATCACATACCTCAGTCTGTGTTGTTGTGGAGTTGGTTTGTGTTGCTGCACTGGGTGCCTACTACCTTCAGCATCAGTCATATCTTCCTTTGTGTTTGTGAATTGCATTATGAAACTGTTGTCCTTTGTTTGTTTTGGGTTTTGTTGGTGGTTGTTGTTGTTTTACACTGCACTAGTTGTACCTACCCTGTCATTATCATCATGTGCACACATTTTCAACCTGCAATAACCTGCTCTTTCCTCATGTTGTCTTTGGAACTGGTTTATGTTGCTGCACGGGTTGCATAACATCCTGAACATCAACAGTAATTTATTGTTCAGTGTTTGTGTTATTTGTGTCAGGGAATTGGTAGACATAGACCCTCTCGCTTCAACAGTGGAGCTATGTTGTACTTTTGTAGAACTGTAGATGTCAGAGGAATTGTGTTTAGTGAGGTGGTTGTGTCTTCTCCCCTTGCCCACCCTCTTTTTTTTTTTTTTTCCTCCCTC